>JAVTVY010033233.1:0-15083 GCA_036873755.1 Hanleya hanleyi | reverse complement strand
AATTATATACTATTCAGTTGGTTTCTGGCTTGAGCTTCCCTTTGGAATCATTCATAGTTCATTTATCAAAATACAAAATTAAAATAAAAAGTATTGTACATATGCGAATCCCACCGTTATATGCGATTCAATCACCATTGTGATATGTATTTGATATAAATATGAAATCACTGCCGCGAATATTCTTATAATAAATAAAATTAACTTGATGGTGATTTTTTTAACTTATTCACATCTCAATAGTTTAAAAACTGTACCAAAACATGAATGGATAACCTTTCCTAATGTATGTTTTACTATAACAAAATATACATATTTAATTACACTATTTTTCACCTTAATTAACCTAGAAATTCTCGGCTGGAGGGATAAGCTGTTCTGGGTTATCGCCATGCACCCATTCACACCTCTATGAAGCCTGTGCCGTAATCATTCTGATAATGCAATCAACGACGAACTCAAATCCACTTATGACCTGTACCCGGTATTTACAAACCAAGATATTGTGAATATCATCCTGTATTGTTTATACCAAGTTGCATGAATATATGAGGAAATTATCGAAAGTATGAAGGGAATGACTGAACATTAATACATTGTCGACTCACACGATTATTGCATAAACATGTAATTTTGTCATTTACGCTTCGCCAGAGTAAATCTGAGCGCGAACGTCACAGGAAGTATGGTACAGGTATATGTATAGATATTTCCAGCATACGCCCTACTTCGGCTTGTAGGAGACTATAGATCGTGAATCATATATATATTATTCGGTTATCTTGCGCATTTATACAGTATAGTATAGTAATATAGGTTTTTCCATCGACAAATCCGCAATCAACATTACATGTAGTTCCCAGTTCGCGGATAGAGCGGCGTACGACAGCAACACGGCCTATGTGTCAAATATCACTCCGCCTCACGATTCTCTCGCGCCTTGAAAAAAAAACGATTCTCTCGCGATTGAAGATTCGCGATCAAGAACGCATCGCGCATGGGTAAACGATTCAAAAACGATATCGCGAGAGAATGGTTTTTTCCAGAAAAGGTTCAATCGTTTTTTCTCATTTTTTTTCTCGATATCCTCGCGACTGATTCGCGACTGATCGTTTTTCAATCGAGAAAATTGAAGAAAAATCGCGACTGAAGAAAAAACGATTAATGGAAACGATCCCTAAAGCAAGTTACCGTATTCATCTATAGAGTATTTAAATTTTTGTTAATATTATAACTTACCACCATTGTATATCAAGAGAAAGTGTATACTCTAAATGTTCATAAATATTCATTTTTAACTAGGGTAATGCAAACTTTGAAGATTCTTCTAATGTAATCCTACAATAGACATTTTTATCAAACCCTCAATCGTTTAGGCTGTGGTGAAATCAAATTTATATCCTTAATGTTGTTTTCACTACACTACTGATTCTATAACCGACTTTCATTGGTGTCCATGTAGTAATTTGTAACCAACGTGTCATATATTGTATTCATTATTAACAAATATTTCACTGCCATCCATGGCCTGTTCGTCTCTGATTTGAATAAATCTGATATCTGATCTAATGGGACAGTCTAGGTTCTTGATCTAGAAAGCCACGGTCGTATTTTGCAGTTAGTCAACAATATTTATCACACGATTTGAGACATTACATTACCGAAATAGCTAGCGCTCATCAGCAGCCCAAGGTACATAAAGAATTATTAATTTGCTGCCTAAAAGCAAATCTCGTCTTGGATTTCGAACAGCTTGGTTAGATGCGTAACAACGTGCTTTATTATGGACAAGCAGGGTCCCCAAAAAGAATTCCGCGTACTCAGAAGATGTATGATAACAAGACGTCTGCTTTTACGCTGAATGGTCCACACGAAAATTTGCAATCAGCATTGCTAATCGGGACAGAATGGCTAAACAGGAAAATGAGTGATAAGAATGAACTAATTAATTTCCCAATCCTTGAACATGTTGAATGACACGATTCCTTTAAAAGAAACATACTTTACTCTAACCAGACCAATAATTCCCGAACACTATGTTCATTCACAATGAAGTGATCAGCTAGACTATGTGAAAACACGATGTCGACCTTACCAGCCCCAATTCGAATGAAACAAGGCCGTCCGGGATGCCCGATTTCTTCTACGTTGAAGAGAATGTTGAAATGTCACTGGTCGAATATATGGTCAGTGCTTGTTAATTCCTAGATGGAATTAAATGAACCTTACAGATAATAATCCGGGCTCACTCACCAATTTTCATTTATAAACCCTTTATTTCGATATCAATCAATCGTAGAGCTAATTTGTCCCTTACTCTGATACATTTAGCCCCATTTGGGGCCCAAATCATTTCCATGTTATGTTCCCTGAAAACGTTGCTGAAAACGTACGAAGCGTCCTACAAAGAGTTAGCGCTTCACGAGAAACACCGATGCCGGCAAATCAACTTGATTTCTATTACAGGTTCGCGATATATTTAATATGTAGAGGCACACGAATAGATAAACAATTCTTGTAATCATTTATTCCAACATGTTTCCATATTACCAGTAGATTTATTGTGTAAGTGAAAACTGAATCCACAGTTTACTGTTGGCTTTAATGGTGGTAGAGCTTCGATGTTTACTTCATCTTTACGCTAGATATGGATTGATAATTGCATCACTGCGACAAAGTCATATTTACCTATAATACAATACCAGTGACGAAGGTTGTTATAGATATTTACAATAGAATTTGAGAGATGAATAATTGGAGTAACTGTCGAGATGGAACACAGACCAGAGCAATATGCTTCACTAATTCAAATATCAATATTACTTACATTTGTAAATAATCGATGAAGTAGAAAGTAAACCAGCGGATCTCAAACTGCATCAGAAAATCGCATTTAGCCCAGAATATCATCAGGTCTGTGCCTGTTTCGTATGGTTCAAAGGTGCGTTGACATGGCGAACTCCAATCTAACATATTGTTCATCTGTTACAGACAAACACAGCTGGGATTATGAGAACCTGTCAGTGGAAGCAGTCATTGAATTATCTGTTATATCAGTTCTATTTCTACCATATTCACTGCAGAAGCAAAAACTCTATTGTCGGCTTTAGATGGCATTGGGTCCACTAAAAGAAAAAAAATATGTCATATTCTCAGATTCACTGTCATGGCTTCAAGCGATTAAAAGTGGAAATTCAACTCATCCCACATTTGAATATTCTACAATTATAGAAATCCCATACAGTGATTTCAGACCACCATCTGTGCTTACGTGAGAAAGTTGTTTCAATCTTTATGAGATGCTATGGATAATAACAAACTTCACGAGTTCAAAAAAACTGTAGGCTATACTCATCTGAACAGCTAGAAACGTTTCGATCAAGCCATGATTAGACGATGTAGAATCGGTCATACACGATTAACTCAGGAACAACATTTACTTAAATAAAAAGAGCCGGTCCCAAGATGTATTCAGTGCCACGAATATCTCACGGTGAGACATATTCTTATCCAGTGTACAGATTGTGAGAGATATTTTGCATCGAGCAGCTACGTTGGAAGATCTTTTTAGTCCAGTAAAAGAAGATTGTATTTTAGATTATTTGAGAGAGATCGGTTTCAATGTATGTACCTGTTTTCAATGCATTAGTTTACTGAGTTATTAACTTGAATACTTCGAATTTTGTTTGATTGTCGCTATATAGCTGAAATATTGCTGAACGCGACGTTAAACTTGAATTTTCTCTCTCTCTATCTCTACTTATTGTTCCGGGAAATATCTGGGTGACTCTCTATAATCATCACGGATATTCTGAATAATCATTTATTTATTAACCCATTCTAAAACAATATTTCAAACATACTATACATTGTTGAGCAGAAAACAAAACTGACTGACCGGTAGTAAACGGATATTATGACAAACCAAATATATTAAAAAAAAAAAAAAAATTTACAAGCCCAATTGCTCTCCGTTCACACATTCATCTCATGGAAACCCATTTTGCATTTAAAAAAGTTTTCCATTGGACTAAGACACCGGCTTGAGAGTACGGACCAGACTAAGACACCGGCTTGAGAGTACGGACCGGACTAAGACACCGGCTTGAGAGTACGGACCGGACTAAGACACCGGCTTGAGAGTACGGACCGGACTAAGACACCGGCTTGAGAGTACGGACCAAAACTTTATTCTCGACATGATTCTTTCAAAAAAAACCTGCATGGTAAACTGAACTCTCGTCCTTCACCCATTATATCGTGTGGACAGGGCAAGAGCCAATCAAATGCCGCAAATGATGGACCTTAAAGCTGATTACTTTATCTCGGAACTATGACCAGGAAAGACAATACCAGGAAGCACAATTCTTTCGAAATGAAATGTCTTAGACAGTTGACTACACCATCACCAGAAATCCAACTTGACGAGTTATCAACATAAAAATGGAGTACACAGTGAAAACATACAATGCTCTATCAATATAGATGTAAGTAATATGAATAACGTTCAGAGTAGAGGGTAATTGGAGAGTTAGAAAACAGCATTTTTATGTAATAATCCGTAAAGGGGTGTTTTATTTCTTAATATGTAATGTCATTTGTAGACGGAAAAGGGCGTTTTGCTACTTTATATGCACTGCTGGACTTTTCGTTACTTCACAATAGCGCATGTGCCCCAAAATCGGGGGGGGGGGCCTATGATGTTATAGGGTCCTACTGAATCGCAAATCTCGGGAAAGTTCCCATGAACAAACAATTTAAAAACATCAATAAATAAATGAATACAAAATAATAATAAAAAACTAAATAAATAAATAAAATAAAAACATAAATATAAATTAAGAAAAGAATAAAATAAAAAAACAGACAGACAAATTTGTGCAAATTTTAAACATTTCTTTCGAACTATTGTTTGGCCACGACAATTTGTTTTAATTTTTTTCATTTTTATTTTGTTCTCGTCTTCTGGTTTAAATGAATATTTTTTTCATGGTGGGGTCGTAGAATATCTCTAAGGTATGCCTACAAACACCTCCCACACAACGGCACTTGTCTCTAGGGTTGAAGTGGTATTGTTACTCTGTTTTCTGGTCAAATGCAGCATCTTTCTCATACCTCATCGTTTTGTCTTTCGCTGTCTCCCCTCGCCCATTGTCTACGCCTCTCAGTTTCTTCCTACTCCAGGCCACTCGTAGAATCATTTGCTGGACAACTATCTTTCTAGACAAATGCAGCATCTTCCCCACACCTTATCACCTGAGCTTTCGATATCTCCCCTGGCTTTTGAATGTGTTTTATCGTCTTTTGATTCAAATAAAGATTTTTCTCACCCTCGTCAGGAGCCGCCGGAAAATTGGACACAATATTACTTCATTTTGCTGCTCTGGTCGTAGAATGTTTCTACGGTATGCTTCCAAACACCTCCCACAGAACGACATGTGTTTGCAGGATTTTAGTATTAATGTTACTCTGTTTTCTAGACAAATCTTGAATCTTCTGGTTTGGTCTTTCTCTATCTCCCCTCGCCCAGTGTCTTACAACTTGTGCAATGACTATGTGTATATTTAGTGGGTTTGAAGGGGGTGGGAAATCCAGTTGAACTCAAACAAAACATATAAAACTGTCCATATATTACGTAAAAACGAAGAAAACAAACGCAAATTGACAGCAATTTAGATACAGTTCAGATTCCCGACTGTCGCCCTCTCACAGATCTGCCCAGTAGATATTGGTTCAGTACGTTTGATAGAGGAAGAACATTATATTTTCAGTACACGCTTGAAGTTGACTGTTCTGCAAATGATTCTGCAAGTGGCCAGGTACAGGCTGTCAAATCTATGTTTCAAGATGGAGTATTTAGTCCACAGCGATTTGCTGGTTTTACATTGAGGCCGTTTGTACGATAATGTCACAGACTGATATAGGCAGAATCATGCAATTTCAAAACTCGCCTTACAACAGAGGTTTTTCTTTCTACATGTAAATGCTTGCGTAATATGTTTTATTCGCTGTTGTCAGTCCATAAATTTTGAGTTATGAATGCTAATACTGGTTTTCTTTGTTCATCAATCTATCAAGCTTTTGGGGGGGAGGAGTCTTTCTTTGGTTCACTGCAATATACATTTACACAGCCCGATCATCCATCACATATCACTTCCACGACTCCCCAGGTGTATATATTACCATTACGGCAGGTGTATGGTTATAATCAAAAGCAGTGGTGGCACGTGAATGCTTATCATCAAAAGCAGTGGTGGCACTTGAATGCATATCATCAAAAGCAGTGGTGGCACGTGAATGCTTATCGTCAAAAGCAGTGGTGGCACGTGAATGCTTATCATCAAAAGCAGTGGTGGCACGTGAATGCTTATCATCAAAAGCAGTGGTGGCACGTGAATGCTTATCATCAAAAGCAGTGGTGGCACGTGAATGCTTATCATCAAAAGCAGTGGTGGCACGTGAATGCTTATCATCAAAAGCAGTGGTGGAACGCGAATGCTTATCATCAAAAGCAGTGGTGGCACGCGAATGCTTATCATCAAAAGCAGTCGTGGCACGTGAATGCTTATCATCAAAAGCAGTGGTGGCACGTGAATGCTTATCATCAAAAGCAGTGGCGACGTATGCCTGTATTCGCGTTTGCATTGATACTAGAAATGACCTTGTATTTTAAGATGGGTAAATGGCCCCAAACTATAATACTTCCACTACATGAAATTGTTCAATTGGAATGAAGTACAATATTATATTGTATTCTTAGAAAATTTTTTAAGTCACTGAGTCTCATGATTCTCGAGTAACAGGGAAGTGAAAGAGTGTATTCGTGCAAAGTAGTCGATGAAACCAATTCTTATTGTTCTCTGCAAACATGAAAATAAACGATTACCAGAACCAGATTTGGTCTGTTTATAGAAAGAAATATGAGGTGTTCGCACTTCAAAATTTGCGATTTTGCACGAATGCACTACTTCACGGCCCTGTTATTCGAGAATGATGAGACTCAGCGTCTTGAAACTTTTCTGAGTATACAATATAATATTGTACTTCATGCCAACTAAACAATTTTTTTTATATGTAATATTTTATTTTTGGCACTTCTACCGCACCTGTTCTGGGGCCATTCACATACTTGGTCCTTTATTGAGGTTAATGATGGTCCAATCTATAGCACATTTTGTAACAAGCGTTTTTATTTGAACATGTTCATGGAAATGTTTAATATTAATATGACATTACACTGTATAGATGTACCACATAATTGATTGATTCAGATAACTGTTTGTTACTCATTTCTGATTAGAAATGGCTCACAATACAATATACTTCAGCAGGTAACAAAGTAAATTGAGCACTTGTGGAAACATACGATGTCTGCGATTCCAATCCCGCACCTCTAATTATAATTCGTCCATAACTATAGAGCCAGTCAGTCACCCGCGTTTGCTTCGAAAGAAAATCACTAACGTCATTATCCAGAACTCGACCCTATGTAAGGCCTTGATTCACGCTATACCGATCGTTGTATATATAAATACAGCACTTACGATGGCGGTGTCGTGTCTTATCTGTGACAGAACCCTAAGTCGTCCTTATTCTCTGCGCAGACATATGGAACGTGTTCTTTCATGAGTGCGTGAGTGAGTGAATGAGTTAGCTCCCAGTGAGTGAATGAGTGGGTGAATGGTCATATAAGGTCCCTTGTAAACCATTAGACTCAGTCTGCATCCACCCTGTGTGCAAAAGTGTGCAGTGATATATACAGATGTGCAAAAATGTGCAGTGTGGTGTGCAATGTGATGTGCAAATGTATGCAGTGTGGGGGGCATTATGGTGTGCAGATGTACAAAATTGTGCAGCGTTGTGTGCAGATGTGCAGTGGAGTGTGCAAAATTGTGCAGTGTGCAAGGAAACTGTGTGCAGTGCGGTATGCAGATGTGCAAAGTGTGCAAATGTGTCGTACAAGTGTGCAGTGCGCAAAAGTGTGAAAAAGTGTGCTGTGGGCTGTGCAAAAAATGTGCAGCGGGGTGTTGGAAAGTGCACAAGGGTGCAAGTGTGCAGTGTATGCCGCGGTGTAGTGTGCAGATGTTCAAATGTGAGGTAGTGTGCAGTGAAGTGAAGTGTGCAGTGGGGACAAAAATGTCCAAAGTAGTCGCATATGCATGTCAATACATAATATTGGGAACACAATGGGCTCAATCATTTGAGGAATATTCGTCCAGTAAGGAACTCTTGAGTACAATTGACCGGCTTATTTCAAAGGTAACATATGTGCCTCTGTTGGTTCTATGTCTATCCTTACATACTTACGAAAGATTGTTTGGCTACATGAGCTGCTGGTTGGTGGGGGAGGGGGGTGTCCTGTGTTTAGCATAAGGGAAGTAAACGATTTGTCATCCCGAGTAAATATATCTAATTGTAACTGATTTATATCGGTGCAAGATTTTTACCGCTATCGTCAAACAGAATATTTATTTAGAGCTTATTCACCTAATTATTGCCAATTAAGTCAGTCCAAAATTTTCTCCTCGTCTATTAGTAATCGAAAAAGGTCGTTAATATTGGCGTTGGTTATGCTGGCTGTCACAGAAATATTCAGATCCGCTATCGACATCTAAATGTCACACAAATTCAATAGATACTCATACACCGGGATAAACCGGCCCAGGAAAATCTCTGTCGAGTTTTGATTTGACTGGGTTTGCGCATATGACAGATTTAGCGAAGAAATTGTGCCTTTTGTCGCAAAAGCATGAAATTTGTCACCCATAAGTGTAAATGAAGGCGTCAGGAATATTTTTGGATATGGAGATACTGCCTGGGTGAACTGCAATGCCAGATGGCCAGATGAGTGAGTTTCAGACGATTGAGATCAGTGTCAAGATGGCGACCTTCATGAAATCGATGGCCGTGGACGGTCAGCTTGACACTTTTATCCATTATGTTATGTTATCGAATTTGCAATATCTTGAAAAAAAAACGAACCATGATATCATACGTACTGACCTATTCTGGTTCATACTTTATGTAAGAATCACGAGACAATGCATACAATAGCCAAGTCTGGGGACAACAATGTGTCTAGACCTGTGCTTTTTCAACGACACAAAGACCCAGACAATAGTTCCTACATGAAGTATCGACCCCTATTCTTATATATTTGGCAGAGTTGAACCCCTTTTGCATATCACGCAGTTGTTCTATCAGAAAAAGCAGAAGCTATGGAATTAGAAGCTCGAGAATATAGGGAAAGTTATTTCGTATCTTGCTAATTAGTATTTAATGTAGTTACAATACTGACCCTATATACATCTGAACAGCCATTTTCGACACATTGATTCCGATTGTGGCATGTCCGATATGACCCTCGTCTGGTGATAACGGAGAATCGATTACCGAGTGAGAGACCTGCTTAGAGAAGTAAGTTAACGTCTGTTTCTACTTCCCCATTCAAAATGTATATTTGCACTGTTGCAAGATATTGTCATTTTCAGCAATGAATGGCAAAAATGTTGTTTTAAACCTGACTTTACGTGATGTAACATATAATAAATTGGTATAAGTTATGCATGAGAAAATTCCTCCCATCTCAATGCTGATGTGCCCAAATTGTTGCACTCGGCAAATCGATCTTTATGTCAATTACATTTCGGAGTGAAGACGTGACGCTAATGGAGAAAAGAGAATGATTCGATTGAACTTTTCTAAAATGTTTGTCTAAACCACTGGAACATTTCACGTTCTCGACATAAATATTTGTATACACTTGACAGTCATGAGAAATATTTGGATCACTGACATGATCAGAATTTCCTAGTACCATCTTTATATTGATATAATATCGAGTTTGTGACTGTACATCTTCTTCTGATATGCAAATCGAGTATAGACCTGTGTATTTAGCATTAAATTTGCATCGTCTGAGCGGCAACCTCTCATGAAATTAAACACAAGTTGAAATGACGTCAATACAGGAGAGACGAACAGGGGATAATACGGGATGAGGCTGTTGCATAAGAAGGCCACCAACACGTAGACTTCGGTTGGAAAAAAATATTTCTTTCGAAGATTGAGTTCGGCTAACTTTCATTTAATAATATACCACCAGGCAAAGGAACAACTGTATAGTTGCACAATGGGCATCGTGTTACATCTGTTATGTGAAATCTGCCTTGTCACAACCCTAATTCATGCTGTTGTAATGCATTCGAGGCAGCTGAATTCAGTAGCCGTCGAAGAATTCGAAGGTATAAACATATCAGGTTTTACCCGTCAACGAACAAAGGGTACAGCTCTCGCTTGTCAAATGCAATGTTTGAAGGACGCAGAATGCATGTCTTTCTTTTATAACCGCTACAGCGGAACGTGCCAGGCGCATGGTGTGGTCTTCTTCAACCCAGATGACGGCCAGCTTTGTCCGGGAAATCAATATTATAGGCAAGTTCAAGGTATGTATTACTGAAAAGTGCGGTATAATATATCGAATATTATATATAACCTTGAATCGGAGGATATACGATGAGGAGGCGTGGGGGAAAGAGGGGATTTGGGAGAGAGGGAAGGGGTGTACATTCAGTCGATTACTTGTAGTAACTTGTAGAGTGACCATCGTCGAAAAAGAGGCCTAGAAAAAGGGTTTGCCCTTGCCCAGAGTAGAACAAGACAACACTTACTTAATTTGATAGACCAGTATATAGTGATCATGAAAAGTTATGTTGGAGTGACCAGTGATGGGGGCCAATATATTGTTTAGCCTTTTTCCCCATGATGACCATGGTAGAAACGGAAAATATAGAAGATGGGGTACACATCTTTTCCGATAAAATTCGCGTTGATAATGCCATGCCGTTGTATCAATTGATACAATGGGTTGCACAGTGTTTAAGCCATGCATCGGCTAATTCTCACTACAGTTTTCTTTAATAACAGTTCTGCGCATACGACAGAAATTGTTGGCGCCATTTGCTCTGTTTTGAAAGAAAATAGCCACATTTTCTTTGAGATGCTTCACCTTCACTGCAGAACAGAGCACATATAAGAAATGAAACTGTCCGAGTGTGTAGCTGATCCACCTGAGTGGATCCACATGATCCACATGTCGGTCAGATGAGAACTTCCGTAAATTTCGTTTCGTTTCAACACACACCTCCCGCCTGCCACGTTCTATCGTTTTAACCGGAAAATGCGACAATCGGTAGAGAGTCGTCGTTCAAAATATACTTGCGAGTAAAGTATCGGCACTTGGCACCGTGATTCACCGTATTCATAACTGTGGTGAGACACGTTCTTATCTACAGCAACGTTTCTGACCATTAGCCTTAGTTTTTCGATCCATACATGAATAGACTGCTAGCTCATATTGGTGGATTTTAGTAATAGTAAAAGTGTATACTGGATATATTTTGCGATTGAGATCAGGACATGCAGTGATTTTGATATGTTGACTTCGAAAACATTTGGCTATTTTGGGTCCACAAGTTTTTATGCTGTTATTTCTGTCAGTGACACGAACGAATGATCAGGCACCAAAACGTGGCTACCACAAGGGTAATGTTCTATCGAGATATACATGTTAGGTTGCATTTTAATGGAGCCATTTGGATCTCATTTTTACATTTAACGCTTCTCCAAGAGCAGAACAGAGCGAAACCGCTCCAGCTTTATAAAACATTACCTGTTGAACTGAAATCCGACAATAATCAGTATGTTTTCTAAATTCGTATAAGTCTTTCGATTATTGACACGGAAATTCTTTTGTGGACAACGGCTGAATATTGGATGTCGGATTTGGCCCCTATAATTGAAGGACAGTTCATGATAAGTAGGATTTGATCCGGTCTACCATAGTCGTCACCTAACACATGCAATCTCATTTCCAGTGAACAATTTCAGACAATACAAAAGTAAACTCTTCACAGTTCTATACTCGTTACACGCCGGAAACGGACTGTTTGCACAATTCAGTCCTTGCAAAGGGAATATTTAACATTTGTTTTGCGGAAGATCTTAATGTCCTACCACTTTGGTGATACTTAAAAAAATCTGACATCTAGGTAGGTGAAAATTTCGCTTAACCCAGGGCTGGGGGCCGTATGAACCTATGTATTTCAAGACCCTTATAGTGTTCATATGCACAGTCACAATCACGGCGTGCCTGAGATACATCATACTCTAGATAACGGCTTTACAACGTATATGGATTAAGAATACTGATCAGAAGATACGGATATGATATTTTGTAACATCATGATGACTTGCTGGCATCATGAAAACTGTTGATCGCTTCTGTCTTGCAAGAAATTAGCCTAGTTTTATACTATGATTTATCCTTTCTATTTGGCGCTAATGTTATTATATGGATTAGGTCTTTGGATTATGGAGGCGGAAATTCTTTAAAGGACGACGGTTGAATGACGGACTAGACGCTTGTATTATAAACCTGTGTTGTCCATCCCACTGCAGGCCCGAGGGATATGTATCTGTCATACATTTAGTCCATGTCCAAATTATGCTTCCGATTAGTCTCAACAGTGCTATGTTCCACCTTATAGAATTATGTATATCTACATTCTGCCATGGTTACAGCTTATTTCGAGGTTGATGACACGACGGGGATCAGATGTTGAATATTTCCCATGCGACACCATTCCATGAAACAGCCCATTAATGTTCCTGTTAACTTTAACATGTTCATGAAAGCAAGCGTCAGATCCGACATTCAATATTCAGCCGTCGTCCATAAAGAAATTTCGTGCCAACAATCGAAAGACCTATTTCGCATGACAGTTGCCACCAATTCCAATGTGTCTGAAATAAAAATAATAAAAACAAAAGATTGTTTCCTACAAGAGAGAAGCGGTCAAAAGTTTTCAGTGTTGTCAGCAATACATACTGATCTTGTATACAGATAATCATAATCACTGGCCATTATTCTTTATGCAAATGAATTCCAAGTCGTTTTCAGAGTATGTATCTCTTTCTGAAAGCATAATACGTCAAATATCGGCTTCGTCCACGGCATTGTGCACGAAGCAGTCCACACACCAAGAGATTTGGACAAAGGAATATTGATATTATTTATACAGAAAAATGTATACAATGATTGGCATTTTGTTTTTGTATTTCGGGACTGCCGCCCGAAATCAAAATACCACGAAGTGTCTTATAGAGAAGAAAATGTGGAATAAATAATTACTTGGAATTCAACATGACGTTCACTCACCGTATAGATGGAGTACACGAAAAACAGAACGATAGAAACAATATACAATGTTCAAGCAATATAGATGTGCAAATATGAATAACGTCCTCGTACCTAAGATCGACTGCTTAGTCTCTTAGCGAGATCCATTGTATGCATAACAATACGGTTCCATCGCTTTTCCTATAATATTCCTTACATGAAGTGAATTTCTACTGCTCAGGAAATAGTGTACTGTTTTTGCTGGGTTTAAAGAATCGAATGGCCAAGCTTTCTTGGCAAACTACATGTACTTCGTGGGCAATGACATTCGCACCGTAGATGTACGCGATCGAAATCACAAACAAAAGTTATCATTTAAAAGAGCAACAATGACATATCTTCTTGTAATCGTTACACAGGAAGTAAGCTCGGATAGTTCTAATCCTATTATCTCGATCGGTGTCTCTTGAAAAAAGACATGACTTCCCTGAATGGAAGAGATTTATTAGAAAGGTTTTGAAACAAAGATGCCTGGCAGTCTCATTAGTAAATCTTGGTCCATTATTGTGTTCATTCCTAAATTTTCCTAGCCAGTTTCTCTCAGAACTGTCACTGATTGTTCACACAAAGCCAAAGGTACTATCCCTCCAGAATGGTTGTGTTTCTTCACCTTACGTTTGGAGCTTTACTAGCTACAAGCTTTGTTTCTACAATGGCGTACCAACAACTGACTAAGAATAAAGGGATCGGGACTGGATTGCCAGTATCGTTGTATTCGTGACAGAGAATGTATGTCGTTTTCCTACAATCGGGCAACCGGCGCATGTCAGACATATGGAATATCGATACTATGTGCATTTTCAAGGTATGTATTGCTGAACATGTTGAAACCATGCCAGGCAATATCATACCACATGGCCAACAGATAGTCCACACGTATTTATTTTACGCAGATGCAATTAACTAGCAAAAACTAAACGTCTATTTTGCAGATTGAGTTGGTGACCCACCGGTATTAACTTACATAATTTACCCGAGCGCATTAATTCCGAAATGTTGTGAGTTACGAAATTATTTTAGCAAATACTTATGGATAAACCGTTTTTTATATATATTTTTCCTGTGCAAGGCACAGGCTAAGACATCTACACATCTGCACTAATTCTTGGTTTATATTAAATCCGGAGATCTGTTGACCTGTATAATGAACGGTACTTAAGCGTTCGTCAAAACATACTCTAACAATGCTGCCTTATTTGTAACATACGAGGCAATATAGATAGAGCAATATTATGGAATGTGTTATGCCTCTCCATGCCACGTATCTCATGTCCGCCACAAAGTGATGCTGTTACATTTTGATCGATTCGATGGGTTATCCTTAGCAAATCACAATGACCTATCTCATGGAAAACCAATTCCACAAAACGCATTCAATTAATTGGACTTTGCTATGTTAATTAATTTGATTAATTATTATTAATTGTTATGCCGCTGTTAGAGGTCGTGTAGTCATATCACCCAAGTTGCCACATGAACAGGTACAATAAAAGCGTACCTGAGATACAACACATATCACGAAACGTCGGCATTGTGGGAAGTTGATGCTGGGTCGACATCGGACCTTACAGACTAGTCTTTTGTGTTAAATGCCGTCATTTTCATCTGACTACGATACAGCTCACCAATTCCCAGTGTACGAGTTGTCACAGCGACACAGCTTACCAATTACCAATATACGAGTTTTCAGAGCATTTCCATCATAGCTCTCTAGATTTGTATCTAATACCGCTTATGCCGGTGCTAGGGGAGTAGATAATGATTTGACAGTTCGAACGCAGGGCAGCCGGGGCAGCCGAGATGACGTCATAAGTAGGTCGAGGTGACGTCATGAATAGGTCGA
>JAVTVY010033232.1:0-14148 GCA_036873755.1 Hanleya hanleyi | reverse complement strand
GACCGCCATCAGTAACAGTGTAGCAAAGAGCCATGCACATACAATATGCATGGTTTATTGTCGACCTATAGAATCTCCATTTGCCACAGCACAATCAAATACTAAAAAATCACTTTTGAACATACTCTAACATCTATGTGAAGACCTGGAAATACTGTATATGAGCATCATATCTTAAGCACGATTTATAGAATTACAACCTAACGTATCAGCACGATTTACAGAATTATAACCAAACGTCGTATACGGCACAGAACATATACTATTAAAAGGAGATCGATAGAAAAACGTATGTACCCAAATCACTGATCTAGCATATGGTGCTGTGGCAACTGGTAGACTCAACAAGTCGGCAAGAATAGCACTCAACAAGTGACGTGAATGATATGGTTCAATCATTTAAGATAATTACTCAAATGTTTATACAAATCTACCAATCATAACAACTGGATATAAAGCTGGGTGCAAATGAAGTATATGCTGTGTATACTGGAGTGGTTAACAAAGGAACAGCCCGTGAATGAGCTGGACATAATTAGATAAAACCACATGGTGCAGAGAGGGGGGAAAACGGTCCCTCTCAGGTCTATTAAATAGCACTTCTTGTCACTGAATAAATGATAAACCCAAGTTACCAATTAGTCTTAACATGATGCTCCGTCAATCATGAACAAAAAGACCATATCAACCCAGTGATAGATTATCTACAATTTAGACTTTAAGTGACCATGTGGTATCTAGACAAAGGATGGATATCGCCAAAGAGAAAACCAGCCAAAATGCACAGCACAACTTCATTAAGTTAACATGGAACTCCAACATGTTTACAAATACAGTAGATTATAAATTCAATGAAATAAAGATAACTTCTCACCTATATAGTGGAAAAACATTTTACCCAGGCTGTAGTGACCGCCATCAGTAACAGTGGAGCAAAGAGGCCGGCTTAAAGATGCTAGTCAGTTTTAAAGACTTGATCATGTGACCCCATTAATTCCAAAGTAAAGTTTGAGGCTCTATACGGGGTGACTCAAATGTCGACTCAATTAGTAACCACTCAGAGAGTAACATGAGGGATTACATTCACCCCCCCTAAAAAGAGGAATTTTGAGCCGAAATCAACAAAGTGCCACAACCAACAAATGAGGATCACTCTCACAGCCCGCTAGGTGGAAGCGATAACGGGTGATTCGAATGTGTGTGACAACATGCAATTAAGTTGGATTTAATGCAGATAGACAAACAAACGCGCGAGAAGATAATTTAAAAAGAGAGGTTTAAATCGTTAGGGGCCGAGACGGTATAGAGGCACGTACTGAGCGACAGTGCATGCTCACAGGGCAAACAGTTAATGATATCAGGTACTTAACTGTTGGCTAACTTTTGATATTAGAAGGAAATCAATTTAACTCCTATTCAAGAATGTAAACAATGCATGGAGTTGATACTCGGATAACACTTAACCTCGCACTGTTAAATCAAAATGTGACCTACATAATTGTAGTATTACTTTTGTAATAGTAATACACAATAACATCACTTTTCACGGGTCCGCGATCACCCGGATCAAAAAGGTAATTAGTATAAATAACATGGCCAATGCTACATTTAACCAACACCAAGAAACAACCAAAATCTATGGTTGTACAGTACGAATTGTTATCTCATGAACAATGAATGTGGGCATGTGTCAACCGATCTCAACTCCAGCCGTGCATATAAAAGAGGGACATATTCCCATCACCATATGACTATATGTGAACATGAACAACTGATGAGCATGCAGCATAACATATACACAAATGGGTATATGTGGTATGGTGAAGATGTATATAATAGAATGCAAATATTAAACTGTGTATTATTAACAGTTAATAAAACAATATCCAATGATAGTGCATAAGCACAGCGAAAAGCGAAGCCAGTTATCAGCGCTATAAAGCGCAACCTGAACGCGTCGACCTATATCATATGGATCAGTCAGTTTTAGTAATCATATATTCGACACCACTTATTGCATCAAGCATTATGAAGTACGAATTCAATTCACGAAATATTCCTAAAAGATATAACCGAAGTGAATATCCCTAAAGGATTTAACCAAACAAGTAACATTTCGTAAGGCGTGGTCACATGATATGCAAATATAAACAAACAGGGGGTATCCATTACTCGAGCAAATGTGTACCGCGATAATATCGTATGAACATGTTGATGCGATGTATCAACATGAACTATATAAATGCCAAAGTTATTGCACAGTGTGCAACATGTTAAAACAAAGCAATGATTAACATGTTAATGAACCAATGAGATGTGATACCAAATACTAATATATTCCAACAACACTATATTGCAACATACATGTATGTTTGCAGTGTAGGATTGTTGTGAAATTATAACGCCATACTAGTCCTGTGAGATCTATGCTAAATATCACCCTGAAATATCAGAAACCGGGTATAAAATGTAACCGGGATATAGCCTGGTAATATATTACTATTACAACTGAAGACTGAAATCAATTTCATAAAACAAACAAAGTCCCAAAGGCCTAAAGTCAACTAACAACATTGTGTTGTTGTTGTGAGCTGGTTTGTTTACATCCTGTCAAATCCATGGGCGCAGACATCTTGTCTGAGGACGTCTGGGAGTAAAACAGATAAGGGATCGGAGGTCAGTAAAGTTCACACATGTGGTTTGTCAAATGTCCCAGGCAAAGTCTTGGTCCGGTGGCTGAAATTCTATCCTCCAGTCAGCCACATGGAAGGCTAATTTTTAAACTGTGTGCCAAAATATTACCATGCAGGCAGGAAAAGTTAATTTCCAAAAACAGTCCAGCAACTCTGATTTTGTTTGATTTCATTTGAATATTCCTAAAATCTGACAATAGGTTTTAAATCTGGACATGTATCACTTAGACTAAATTCAATAATTTTAAAGATTACACACATCTGTTAAATAAACAACTAATTGTTTGCTTTCTTAACAAACTGTAATAGTGTCAAATGATTCTTGTGAATAGAATTGTTTAGACTAGTTGATTAAATAAAAACTCTAAACAGTAGAGAATTACACTGTGAAGAAATAAACCAGAAAGAAATAATTTAACGAGCCGATCTCACAGGGCAGTATCTAATCAACAATTGATCATTTCCAATTAATTTCCAGATATGCATTTGTAGAAATTACTGTTAAAGGAGTGATACGCGCACGCCTTCTGCAGCGTAAGTTTATAGCGCTTTCAATAGAATGTGGCTGGACCACCGAAAGTTCATATATTCAACAGCCATTCGAAAGTCAGAAGTTCTTTGTGACAGGTTACCAAGATGTCCAAAAATCTCATCCACTAGAAATCAGAGAATCCACTCCTATGGCATCCCATACTGTCGGACGTCATGATGGCGTTGCCATCTTCTGCCTGATTTAGTTGGAGTTGAGGCATGCTAGCTCCCCATGTAGCCTGGCACATCCACCAGTCCAGAACTGTCATGTAAGGTCACATCCTCATCTGCAGTCATGCTTCTAAACCCCTAGGCTGATGACAGTATGAACGGTAGGCAATTTTGATAAATGTACAGACATCTCCAGGCTAATACACAGATTCAGCCATCTGAGGATGTGCATGCATCACCGAAAGCATAACACAAACTGTTACACATTGAGTGTTCATCAGTCCCTCAGATTCAGATTAAATCTAATGTGTAATTATCACTGGATATGACGGCTTCCAACTGATGGTCTGCCAAACATCCATACTTCTCAGTTGTCAAAACTGCCTAAAAGGACTTGAATGAAAGGCCAAAAAATGCTTTAATTCTGATTCCCTAAAGTGCACTCATGGCAACAACTCAATAATGCATGATGCGGGTCCATGGACCATAACCAGAGATCAGAATCTGAAACAGTCACAGTGTTTATCTGGAACTCAAGATTTCTCAGGAATTTAAGAAACAAGTGGTTTAAACTTCTGAAGTGTGGTCCAATCTCCATAGAGGACTCCGACTTTGACGAAGTGACCAAATGTCTTATCCCCAGAATACCTTGTCAGTAAACTAAACTCTGGTCATGAAATCCCCACAAGCCCAGACATGCACACTCAAGAGTTGCCAAGGTCACTCTTAGATAAATTAAAGCTGATGGACCAGGCTGGTAAAGCGATAAAACCAAAATATACCAGCATGTCCTGTACATCTGTACAAGTCTGTCCCTGGGAGAGATATACTGATACAGTCACATGTATATAGCCACACCGTTGCCCCATTGTTGGGCGCCATTGTAACACCGGTCTCCCACGTGATGAACATGGGCAGTGCCACGTTAAAGAGAGTGAGCTAGGGTGCGATTACATATGACCGTATCATAACTACATTCTCAACCCAGGAACTCAGACAAACACAGTGGATGTGATATGGATATTAAATGAGCTTTATTAATATTTAATCCATATCAATTTTGAATAAATGTGTACTACTGTGTGTTTAAAATAATTTTGAAACATTAATTTCAGGATAATTTCGGGTCTGCCCTAAAACCAGCCCGTTTAGCTGTCATCATGCCGAGGTCGCTGGGCATGATGGCTCTATTGCTCGTGATGGAACCTGGCTGCTGCACCTATATAGTGGGAAAACATTTTACCCAGGCTGTAGTGACCGCCATCAGTAACAGTGTAGCAAAGAGCCATGCACATACAATATGCATGGTTTATTGTCGACCTATAGAATCTCCATTTGCCACAGCACAATCAAATACTAAAAAATCACTTTTGAACATACTCTAACATCTATGTGAAGACCTGGAAATACTGTATATGAGCATCATATCTTAAGCACGATTTACAGAATTACAACCTAACGTATCAGCACGATTTACAGAATTATAACCAAACGTCGTATACGGCACAGAACATATACTATTAAAAGGAGATCGATAGAAAAACGTATGTACCCAAATCACTGATCTAGCATATGGTGCTGTGGCAACTGGTAGACTCAACAAGTCGGCAAGAATAGCACTCAACAAGTGACGTGAATGATATGGTTCAATCATTTAAGATAATTACTCAAATGTTTATACAAATCTATCAATCATAACAACTGGATATAAAGCTGGGTGCAAATGAAGTATATGCTGTGTATACTGGAGTGGTTAACAAAGGAACAGCCCGTGAATGAGCTGGACATAATTAGATAAAACCACATGGTGCAGAGAGGGGGGAAAACGGTCCCTCTCAGGTCTATTAAATAGCACTTCATGTCACTGAATAAATGATAAACCCAAGTTACCAATTAGTCTTAACATGATGCTCCGTCAATCATGAACAAAAAGATCATATCAACCCAGTGATAGATTATCTACAATTTAGACTTTAAGCGACCATGTGGTGTCTAGACAAAGGATGGATATCGCCAAACAGAAAACCAGCCAAAATGCACAGCACAACTTCATTAAGTTAACATGGAACTTCCAACATGTTTACAAATACAGTAGATTATAAATTCAGGGAAATAAAGATAACTTCTCACCTATATAGTGGGAAAACATTTTACCCAGGCTGTAGTGACCGCCATCAGTAACAGTGTAGCAAAGAGGCCGGCTTAAAGATGCTAGTCAGTTTTAAAGACTTGATCATGTGACCCCATTAATTCCAAAGTAAAGTTTGAGGCTCTATACGGGGTGACTCAAATGTCGACTCAATTAGTAACCACTCAGAGAGTAACCAGTCTCTGAGGGATTACACAGACAACAGGCGACTTTTACAGACATTAATCCCTAATACAACCGTCTTCCCAAGATATCTAAAAGATAAACGGGAATATATCATTCGTCTATCGGATAAGCTAAGATGAAGACCCGGCTTATCGGCATGGTGAAACAAGTTATGCAAGCTTATCTATGGTGGCCAAAAGCAATTAAATCCGAATGTGCAAAGTCTCCAATTTCCAACAATGCCCAGATATCTGTATCTTTATATCAGCGATGATGAAGTGGAACAATAGAATGCAGTAGCTCCTACAAGAGAATTTCGGGTGCATTAAATTTTAAACCAGAGACCGCACAATCACAGTCTCTGGAACCAGGTATAAATTTAACAAAATATGCGAGATTTATCGTTCAAAGAATTGAGCCTAAAGCATATTTTGTCAACTTTTGAAAGCATGTCGTATATCGTTAGGACATTCCACGTTGAAGAATGGGAAGAAAAGTTATTCTGGTGAAGCCGACAGAGTACCTGCACGCCCAATGCGTCAGTAGTATACAAAGCGTAGATCTCTGAGGATTTGTGGAGGACGGAATGTGGAAAAAAGAAATGTTGGTTGTAAATAAGGATTGTTTGACGTCACACCAGGAGCTTCAATATGACCCTCCGCCCTTATAGGGTAGTGCAAACGCAGGAATATCACCGTCTAGACTACGCATGTGCAGTCCACACGCCAAACTCCTCCTTTAGATGATACCCTTTTAACATGCAAAAATCTCCATATATTAGATCGAGTCTATTTTTCTAATATCTGATGTTAGTTTATTGGTAAATTTATAATATAGAAAACCGCTTTTTCTAACCCAATAGGGTTGATTGTGGCGATTGAATGCAAATGTGCATGGTGTATATCCACACGGCTCTAACTAGCCTGTCGGCCCGCCTCGGGTGAACTGAACATTTGGCTATGTTCTATCAGTCAGTGATAGTCGTACAGTGCTATGACAATTATTAACAAAACAATGCAAAATATGAAATATGTCAATTTTTCAGTGGCAGTCTGTTTTGAGTATAGACCAGAACGTTGTATTTCACTGAACATTGTGTTTATCGTCAAATTTCAATCGCCGTTTTGGGACACCGATTTTGTGTAAAATTGGTGTCTAATCAAACGTTTTCTGTGAACTCAGGAAATTATCTTAGCTCAATTAAGAATACACAAAATATCGAAATGGACCTGGCGCGGTTCAGTGAGATTTTGGCCACCATGGAGATCTCACAGTTGAACCCATTCTTATTGACTGTATAGATTTTAAGATTTTAAGAGATTCTTTTTATCGAGCAGTTATTTCAGATGATCTTTTTAGTCGAGTGAGAGAAGACTGTATCTTAGTTTATTTGAGAGAAATCAGTTTGTGGCATGAGTTTTAATGCATGTGCATGTCTTTTGGTGTGTTGTGTTGATTACTTATGGTTTGCTGGGTTGTTGACTTGCTTTTGTTAGAATTCATAGAATTTTGTTTATTTGTCGCTATATAGCTGAAATATTGCCGAACGCGACATTAAACTTAGTTTATTCTCTCTTTCTCTCTCCTTGGCACCATGAGGTGCGCTTTGAAGTGCCAAAATGAAATATCACCTACGAAAGAAAATTTCAATTAGCCGGAGGATGGTAAAATAAGGAGTCGAAATATCGAGTCAAAAAGAGCCGTACGCTTTTCAGAGCTATTGAAGTATGTCATGTCTTATGGTCTGAGTAATGTCCCCTCTCTGGGTCTTAGGGTGTTTGAATAACAGCATCTTGAAGTAGTGGATTTGTGCAAAATCGCCTATTTCGAACAGAAAACAGTCAGTTGTTGCCCAAAATATTGCGTATTACACATTATATTATCCCCTCCATCACCTCACACCCAACCTTGGCAAGCCGCGTTGGGTGTTACAATTTTATTTGCTGTTGTCGGCGGTGTTCGCTCTTGTCCAGTCAGAAGCCGCACTATAAGAAACTACCGTTGTGTAGCGTCAATCTTCGGCCATGTTCGCTCTTGTTCGTATTCAAATGTCATCCAACTGTTCTGGTAATCTATCAGACCATTTGCTGTCCAAGCCACTCTAATCGTAGTCCACTCTACGATCGCTTCAATACGGCATCCGACAAGATCCATTCAGAGCAAAGATGTTCCCTAGAGATCGATCTAAAAGTTCCTGTTTTCTATTACTCCTCGACTGCGCCTGAACACAATGGCGTCACTTCCAGTCCAAACCACCTCAACCGTAGTCTACTCGCCGAGAGCGTCAAAATCAGCCAACGATTTCAAACTTTACCGGGAAATCCCCCGACAGTCAAGTTACCGGAATTGACCTTTCCAAGTTGCTATATCCACCACTTTATCCCTCCTCACCGCGTCCCGACAGGTTTAGACTACACGGCCCACAATCCACACCGAAAATGCGCTTTCTCTCTTACTCTCCAAGTGCGCATTCGTGTATCACTGACCCTACACTGGTCAGGACCCTGTAGAAAACGATAGTTCAGTCACCCCCACGTCTTGTTCCGAGTGAGCATCCAGGTTTTTCCTGTATCATTCAGAGTTCTCTCCATTTGCGCAAAGATGGAGCCACCGCTTGGTTGAACGTGTGCACCCTTACTCCCCTACCACACTACCGTATGGCGCATGCCTGGGTCCCCGGAGTCTCGTTGCATGGGTGAAATCTCCATGTCTCTCACCCCTCTCGATCTCCGTAAATCGTCCTACTTTCTCTTGGCATGCTCAATCCATTGCGCATGTGCAGGGTCAAAGATCAACACCGGTCACGATATCCAAAGGTCAATGGACGCCCAGATCTTCTTTCTCTACTACTTAGAATTATATTTCTCAAGGAATAATCCCTCTATTGGGGGAATGAAACAAGGCATTATTCAGCATAAGTGGCAACCAATCTTGTGCGACACATGTGAAAACTATTCAGATGGAAGCAAGAAGGTTACTATCAAACTGAGAACGTGTATTGATAATCATGAAACACTGGTGATATCAATGCTAATTCTGATCAATATACCCCAATTGATTTTTAATTTTGCTCTATTATGCAGATTTGCACAATCGTACATAAAAAACACCGGCGCGTGTCTATATCAACAAGGTTTGCGTGCTATTGTACCTGGAAGAGTTTGATGAACTTACTTGAGAGCATTTTCGAGAATCCCGCAGTGCGTCAGATATCAGTGTGCATTCCGATTAAAATAAATATATTCCCCTAATGTGCACATTACTACATGGGACCACTTTTTCCTAAAGAGAGGCATAAGAGAATGTTTAGTATCTCCTGAAACTTCCTGGTTGTTCAGCTGATCGAAAGTGTAATTGATACGACAATATAGGTTGGCCAGAAAAGATTTCATGAAAGTTACACCATAGAATTTCCGATTGAAAAATACACAAAACATGAATGGACACATTTTCAACATAGTGAGGAAAATCTAGTTCTGGTTTCGTCAAAATTCAGACGAAAGTGGATAATTTACTCTTCTTTACCGACCACACAACAAAAGTTACATCACGAAACATCATAGTTTGGATTCAGCACTCACAATGGAGCCCTAAGAATGGGTTGATACATAAAGCAGATAAGAACTTGCATAACATATCTATGCTTGATGCATTTGTTTACAAAGGTCTTAGTCTGAATACACATTAACCGATTAAGAGACTAGTGTGACATAAAGGTTAGATCCATCATACCATGTGTGCCGTAAATGGAGACCTCGGGAAATATTCACGAATAAATACTTGAATTCCATGGGAAATATTCACGAATAATACTTGAATCACACAAGCTATATATATCAAGTATCTGTGCTGATAAATAGGAGTTCTGGGCACCCCTGCTTCCTTCTCCCGTGGGTATCAATGATATACTTTCTTCCCTGGCAATTTGCCTTCGTATCTTTGCTGGTCTATTAAGGCACACGGCATATGTATTCTGTCTGCAACGAAGCGTACTGGCAATTCTCCATCCTTTTTTTTGTGCAAAAGGCAGTCATTCATTATTTGTGAGCAAGATATCATTCTCAGAAATGCGAGAATGTTTAATAATCTATATCTTATTTGGAAAAGTCTTAATGGCTTTTAAAATAACAAATAATGTATTGTGCCGAATGATTTGTCAAGTCTGAAGGCAAGAGCAAACAAAAAAACTTGTGGTAGTGACATTATCTTATTACCCACGCTTGCAATTATCATGTAAAATAGGACATTTCTCCCTTCGAACATCCCCCCCCCCCATGTGGACATTTCCCCCTCCTTCTTATAGCTATTTGTGCTATGATTTCATACGAATGTGAAACACATATTGACAAAAACATGTTATTCTTATTTTCAATAAGCTATTTTCCCCAGCTATATTTAAGATAGCGGCACTGTTAACCAGATTTAGTAACAAAATAAAAATGCAACCAAGTTATAAATAAAGCGATTTTGATGATTATCTTTTCAATAAGTTACTTTCAATAAATTGACATGATTTCGAAGAATACCCCATGGTTTCAACGGAGACAAAATAAACATCATTGTTAGATGGTATATTGCTGCAAATATGTTGTCTTTTCAAATTTAATCACCAATTTAAATCAATCAGCATGTTTGTTACATAATGTCTGTAACTAGGTAGAATCTATTGTTTAGTTTATCTTTATCCCGAGTTAGCCCATTGCCGGAGTAGAATCAGTCCGTGCATGGCACAAGGAAAGTCATTGTATACAGTTTGTCTTCAAAACCACTGATTACAATACCATTTAACAATCCTCACAGCTTTATTATCCTGATTTCAGCCTGCTGCTCGAGTAGAATCACATAACTATGTGATAGTTATTAACTTATACTGTGTATTTATTGTTTAGTCATGCCAAATTATAGAAAACAAGAAAAAAAATAAGAAAGATAGTGCCACGGCACTGTAGCTCATCTGTCTGTAACTGGAGGAAGTAGCTGTGAGAAATTTTTACTAAAGATCTGCAATAGATGAGTTTCTAACTTGTATTGTCCCCCCTGAACACTAAATGATCCATGCAGTTATTTCCTGAGATTTCATGATAAAGTTTCATGGGAAATTCAAGATGCGGCCATATTGGATTTTTGAAATGGACCAAAAAAGGTATCTTGCACAACTGGACCACAAGGGGAACCTGTGCATCAACATCCATGCAGTAATATCCTGAGAACTCACGATAAAAAAATTTCATGGGGCCACTGGTGACCATATTGGATTTTCGAATCGGACAAGAAAAGGTATCTTGCTCAACTTGGACCCAAGGGAAACCTGTGTATCAAATTTGAGAAAGATCAATGCAGTAGTTCCTGAGAAATCGCGATAACAAAGTTTCATGCGGAAATCCAAGATGGCCACCTGATGGCCATATTGGATTTTTCAATCTGACCACAAATGGTATCTTGCACAGCTAGACCCCAAGGGCAACCTCTGTACCAAATTTGAGAAAGATCAATGCAGTAGTTCCTGAGAAATCACGATAACAATGTTTCATCTGGAAATCCAAGATGGCCGCCTGGTGGCCATATTGGATTTTTCAATCAGACCAAAAATTGTATCTTGCACAACTAGACCCCAGGGGGAACCTCTGTACCAAATTTGAGAAAGATTCATGCAGTAGTTACTGAGAAATAGAGATAACAATGTTTCATCTGGAAATCTAAGATGGCCGCCTGGTGGCCATATTGGATTTCTGAATCAGACCACAGAAGTAACTTGCACAACTAGACCCCAAGGGGAACCTGTGTATCAAATTTGAGAAAGATCCATGCAGTACTTCCTGATAAATCACGATAACGAAGTTTCATAGAGAAATCCAAGATGGCCGCCTGGTGGCCATATTGGATGTTCGAATCAGAGCAGAATAGGTATCTTGCACAACTAGACCCCAAGGGGAACCTGTGTCCCAAATTTGAGGAAGATCCACGCAGTAGTTCCTGAGAAATCGCAATAACAATGTTTCATGGGAAATCCAAGATGGCCGCCTGGTGGCCATATTGGATTTGTGAATCAGACCACAAACGGTATCTTGCAGAACTAGACCCCAAGGGGAACCTGTGTACCAAATTTGAGAAAGATCTATGCAGTAGTTCCTGAGAAATCGCGATAACAATGTTTCATCGGGAAATCCAAGATGGCTGCCTGGTGGCCATATCGGATTTTTGAATCAGACCACAAAAGGTATCTTGCACAAGAGGAACCTGTGTACCAAATTTGAGAAAGATCCATGCAGTAGTTACTGAAAAATAATGATGACAAGATTTCACTGGCAAATTCAAGATGGCCGCCATGGCAGCCATATTTAAAATCGTATCGACACGGCATGAACAAATTCTGGTGTACTCATTGGGGGAAACATGCATGCCAAGTTTCAGCTTAATCGGCCAAGCGGTTTCAGAGAAGAAGATGTTTACGGACGACGCACGACGCACGACGGATGACACACGACGGACGACGGACGACGGACAATCAGGCCATGGGCTAAAAAGTCAATTTTGATGACTAAAAAGATGAGCTAAAAAGTCAATTTTGTTACACATTCGTATGAACTCATAGTACACAGATATATATGAAGTGGGATATGTCAGCAGGGAGAAATGTCCTCGGGGGGATGTCCGCGCACCGTCGATGACAGGCCGTTTTTGAGTATTTGAGTTTTTATAAGATCATAATAATTTTTCAAAATTGTGTTCATTTCAAATGTGGTAGACTTGCGCTAAGTCTATTAGCTAGAAACTCAATTAATACGTGGAATATGCTGTCCGTTTCCATTCCGCCTGGCAATATAGTGACATAAACTTCGTCGGCTGACGTTAGAAGTTTTGTTTTCCTTTTTTTCTTATATATTTTAGCCTGGTTATCTATAGTATGACACCTTAAACCGACCTACCGTTTTCAATATCGCAATCTCTGCCGTTACAGTAAATCGAAATATGATTTTTGTTCCAGCAGTCATATTTTAGTTATGCAAAAATGTATACGAAAATCTAATATGGGTGCCCAATATCATTGATGCCTTAGATTAGTGAAATGCTGGACTTCTACTCTCGCGCACAGTTTGTGAGATTAAACATCACAGAATATGATGAAGTCGTAATGTAAGGGTCAGGCGACAATGCATGCATGTACAAGAGCCAAATCTAGGGACAACAAGTGGCTCGACTCAGTGGTACAAAGGCATTGCCAATAGTTCCTTAAATGAAATAAGACGGATAGTGGAACCAGAGACCCTATAATAAATATGTATAATAATTTATTATAGGGTCTCTGGTGGAACTAATAAAATACGAAACAAGTTTGTGCTCGGATCATCTGATTTTATTTCGATAAAATGCGCACATTTATTATCTCATGTTATTCATATCGGAATACACATACCTGTGAGTAACCGGACCTTCTGACAGATTTATATACGATGAGTAAAAATCTCCCAAACGGGCTTCTTGCAGCTCAAATTAAAAAAAACAACAAAAAAACGGGGAAGGCCTTGCCTAAATGTGGGGCTTTCACTGTGAAATTTATATAAAAATCATCCTTTCACAGACAAATAACAGACATCATAATTTTACTTGCCATGCATCATGGTCAAGTAGTACACAATTAGTCATTCTCCCAACGTCAGAGTTTTTAAACTCGAAACCGTCGATAAACAACATAACAATAGGGAATATACAATCTGATGACATGAGAATGACAATTGGTATACTGTCCTAAATTTGACACTACACATGTGGTAGAGAATACAATTAGTTTGGATATTAGTAGTCACGAGGGCTTCAAGACGAGACCCTCCATCACCCATTGAGACCAGGAATGGCCCCTGTATAGCTCAAACACACCCCAAATATGCCCTCTTCGCTACTGCTCCTGGACTCTTCATGACGTCATCTCCATTTCAAAACCCCCAGTTGTAGTCTACTCCACGACCGCTTCAATATGATGCCTTGCAAAGCCCATTTACCCCTGTGCACCCCAAAATATCCTTTCAGTAATACTTCTCAACTGCGCATGCGAACCGTGACGTCATTTTCGATTCACGCCAGGCGTAGTCTACTCCACGAGTGCTTCAAGATGAGACCCTGCACAGCCCATTTGGACCCAGAATGGCCCACCCTTTGCCAAAAAGTACACCTCAATGCTTCATGGTGATGCACTCCGTCACTTTCCTGTGAAATTCAACCAATGTCTTCGAGATCACTCCCAAAGTACGCTTCAGCTTGCAAGAGATCGAACAAATATCCACACACTATAATTTGCGCCACAAGAAAAAAAAATACTCATGGATTCATGTGAAGTCCATTTTCCACATTTCGTACACCCTGCAAAGTCTGTTTTAAGGGGAGGAATTCCTAGTCTTTGATTCCCCTTCAGTCACCTGACCGACATTGAAGCGCGCTTCAAGT
>JAVTVY010033231.1:0-14793 GCA_036873755.1 Hanleya hanleyi | reverse complement strand
GATGGTAGTGATGGTATGGATGGTAGTGATGGTATGGATGGTAGTGATGGTATGATGGCATAGATGGTATGGATGGTAGTGATGGTATGGATGGTAGTGATGGTATGGATGGTAGTGATGGTAGGAATGGTAGTGATGGTATGGATGGTATGAATGGTAATGATGGTATGGATGGTAGTGATGGCATGGATGGTAGTGATGGTATGGATGGTAGTGATGGTAGTGGATGTGATGGTATGGATGGTAGGGATGGTATGGATGGTAGTGATGGTATGGATGGTAGTGATGGTAGGAATGGTAGTGATGGTATGGATGGTAGTGATGGTATGGATGGTAGTGATGGTATGGATGGTAGTGATGGTAGGATGGTAGTGATGGGATTGTAGTGATGGCAGGGATGACATGGATGCTAAGTGATAGCAGTGATGGTAGGATGGTATGGATGGTAATGATAGTAGGGATCCGATGGTAGTGATGGTTGGGATTGTAGTGATGGCAGGGATGACATGGATGGTAGGATGTAAGTGATAGTAGGGATGGTAGTGATAGTATGGATGATAGCGATAGTAGGGATCCGATGGTAGTGATGGTTGGGATGGCAATGATGGTTGGAAGGGTATGACTGGTAGTGATGGTTGGGATGGCAGTGATGGTTGGAATGGTAGTGATGGCAGGGATGATATGGATGGTAATGATAGTAGGGATGGTAGTGATGATCAGTATGGTAGTGATGGTATGGATGGTAGGGGAGGGGGATTTGGTTTAACGTCACGCTCAAGGTTGTTTCACTCATATGGTGACAGTCAGTTTGGTTGGTGGAGGAAGCCGGAGTGCCCGGAGAGAACCACCGCCCGTTGGCAAGTAACTGACAATCTTCCACACATGGACAGGCTGAGTTCGAACCCGTGCCGGTGCAGCAGTGTGAGGCTAGCGGTCACCAGCGAAGCACCCTAGACCACTCAGCCACTGAGGGCCCATATGGAATGGTAGTGATGGTAGGATGTTAGCGATGGTAGTAGTGATATGGATGGTAGTGAAGGTAGGATGTTAGTGGTGGTAGTGATGGTAGTCATGTGCACTTCAGCTAAATGCAAAACTCAATCATTTCCCATAATTTGGAGAAAAATTAATATTTCATCTCAAAAATAGCACAAGTACATACTCCAATCATAAGAAACATGTGTATGAAGTTTTGTAATCATCCAATGAGAGCTGACAACTGCAGCAAACTTATCATGTAGAAGCCTACATGTACAATTTACCTAAACAGAAAACTCATTCATTTGCCAGAATTAATGGCAAAAAAAATTAATATTTCTTCTCAAAAATAGCACAGGTACATCCTCTTATCATAAGAAACATGTGTACCAAGTTTCATAATCATCCAATGACAGCTGACAACTGGAGCAAACTTACCATGTACATGTGCCTCTACATGTACAATTGACCTAAACAGAAAACTCATGTCATAATTTGGAGAAAAATTAATATTTCTTCTCAAAAATAGCACAGGTACATCCTCTAATCATAAGAAACATGTGTACCAAGTTTCATAATCATCCAATGAAAGCTGACAACTGCAAGAAACTTTCCAAGTACAGATGTACATGTGCACTTCAGCTAAACGCAAAACTCATTCATAGGGATTTTAACATTAGAGCACCCCAGGGGTAGTACCCCCAGGTGGCATACCCACCCCCCAGCCTAAACATAAAAACCTAACCTGACACCGACACCGACACCAACACCAACACCGACACCGCCACTTTCCCCCTCTCTCTCCCAATACCTCGCCTACTTCGTATACGGCGAGCTAAAAAACGATGTAATAAAATTGAAAATTCACACGGATTGCCTCGCCATGGGAATCCGTTCTTCATACACAATTAAGACATCTATATTCATAATTCAAATTACATGTGGGCTTGATGATAGATCAAGCCATCAAAAGCATTCAAATCTGCAGTGTAAATTTCATCTACAAACCAGAGATTAGCTACTCATACAACGACTGTGTGTAGAGTGACATATTCTTACAGTAGAGTAAAATCATTCCTCCTAACATGGTGGTAAAGTTGGCCAGATACATAGGGCAGCTAATCAATAACCCACTAATTCATACCCTAGCTATTGATATATGTGTATCACTGACGTCCATTTAAAAACCAACACAATATCATTTATTATCTTAAATAGGGTTCTGGTCCATATCAGATTTGTGTCTTTTATTGAAGGACTTGCTAGCATCCTTCATGAGATATTTTGTATGAAACTAAAAGATACCTCCCCCACTCCTTCTTTGTTATGACAGCATGTCAGTAATGAATACCTTGAAAAAGTTGAAGCCAGTTGGATAACTTTGTCCCACTCTCCATGTGATGGTTACTGTATCAGTCAAAGTTATAGCTGCTTTCAACTCAGTCACTGCTAGTGGTTCTGCGGAGGAAAAGAAGAAAAGATACAGTTTTACAAGAGAGATAGAGTGAAATTTAATGTTGCTTTCAGCAATATTTTAGCTTTTCAGAGAATCTATGAGATATTATCAGTGAACATACAATGGTGAATGAATACAACAGGACATACCATTCTTGAGTAGGGCAATTCCTCTAATACTTCACTACCCCTATCAACATTCAATCACCCCAACTGCAATTGGCTGTTCTAATAAATTTTATTCTAAAATCATTGAAATACCGAAGAAATAATGGATTACTCGGTATATGCATGATTTTGAACCATTTTGTCAATTTCGTGTTCCAATAAATTGTGATCCCCCCATATTTCAAGGTGGAAAATTTCACTTCCTGTGACTGAATTAATAGAGGCATTTGATTGCATTGGAGTTAAGAACACAGTGCACAGCTTTTGTGTGTATGGCCCTTGGCCAATCAGCGTCATCCATTACTAAACTGAACGAAGTGGGGGTCATGATGTCACAGATAAACAGATTGTTGTAACATGTACTCTTTCCAAACAGTTGAGCAGAAGACCCTTAGATTCTCAGATATGCTATCAGAGCCATTTCCAAGCACCTGAGAGCCCCAAGATCAAGGCTGAATTTCATCTATTAAAATGCAGGAAAGAAGCAATCAGATATTGCTTAATTGTATCCCCCCCCCTTTCCGCTTTAGTCCGACACTGCCCCGTCATTGTTCTGTTCTGTATTAGTTGATATTGCACGGACAAGAAACCCGGACAGACAGACGGACAAAGGCTTTACTTTGCACCACTACAAGGCACTGGCTTCATATCATGCAAATTTCATGCTTGTCCATACGACATCCAGCCTGGACAAATATATATGTATATCCCATTCACTAAGGTTTGAAGAACAAAGGGCCATAACTCTTGAAAATATAATCGAAACACATGCTGCATAACTATGGGGCATTGCCCACATATGCAAATTTCATACTTGTCCGTACAATATTATTCGAGATCCAGCCTGGACAAGTCCCAATTCACAAAGATTTTAAGAACAAAGGGCCATAACTCTTGAAAATATACGCGAAACGCGGAGAAACTTCACGCTGCACAACTACTGGGAACTGGCCACATATCATGCAAATTTCAGAATTGTCCATACAATATTAACCAAGATCCAGCCAGGACAAGTCCCAATTCATAAAGATTTCAGGAACCAAGGGCCATAACTCTTGAAAATATAACCAAAACTCAGGGAAAAACTCAACACTGCACAACTACGAGGCACTGGCCATATTTCATGCAAGTTTCAATCCGGTCCATCAAATATTAACCGAGATATTGCACGGACAAGGAATTCAGACGGACAGCGGACGGATGGACAGATGGACGGTACGACGGACAGATGTACAAAGCGATCGCTATATGCCCCCCCTCTAGGGGGGGGGGCATAATAAAATACCATTATTTTTGGCGATTTTTTTTGTTGTGAAAAAATTGTGCTTTACTTTTTGTGAAACCCTAGATACCAGATTCCTTCAGCGCCACTTTTTTTTCGAGCCAATGCAGTCGGGCGTTTTACACCGAAAGCTTAGGAGGTTACACAGTACATGTATGATAATGGTAGAATGCAAATGACTATAAAACAGGACGTTAATATATTAGATATCGTGAATAATGGGTTACAAGGCTTTAAAATAATCTACTTTTGGGTTAGGCCAAGTTATAAATGATGTCCCCTAGTACAGTATATTGGTACAACAGAGGATTTTTCAACTCACAAGGTGAGTGAGTGAATATGATTTAACGTTGTTTTCAACACTATTTCAGTCATATCATGACGTTTGGTTCCTATTCCTTTTCATACCCGGAAACCACACGGGAAAGGGTCCTATTCCTTTTGACACGCAGGAGCTCACGGGTGGGGTCCTATTCCTTTTGACACCCAGGACCTCACGGGTGGGGTTCTATTCCTTTTGACACCCAGGACCTCACGGGTGGGTCCTATTCCTTTTGACACCCAGGACCGCACGGCTGGGGTCCTATTCCTTTTGACACCCAGGACCTCACAGGTGGGGTCCTATTCCTTTTGACACCCAGGACCTTATGGGTGGGGTCCTATTCCTTTTGACACCCAGGACCTCATGGGTGGGATCTTATTCCTTTTCATACCTGGGATCCCCACGAGTGCCCCAATTAGTCGCCTCTTATGACAAGCCGAGGAGCTGAGGACTATTGTTATCATGACGTGGAGTGTGCACGATGACACCCCAGGTTAATCCCCGGGAGCCTCATGGGGCTTCAACTCACAAACTTCACCTATTAGTAATAAATCATTTGTGAATTCCACATTCTATTTCATTTGTGCAAGATACATTTTACCTAGGACACCTGGGAATCTTGCTATTGGCCATAATTCTTCGACAGTTGAACATTGACCGATATCGGGACCTTGTTATTACCTTCATACTTCTTTAACATTGAGGGATATTACATAGGAGCTGCGGAGCACATTTGAAAGTGGGGGGCTGAACTCTATACCGGCCATGTTAAATGTTGGACTGGTGCTGTCTATAGGACTTATAACATTGCGGTCCCAAAAAGTGGGGGAGCTAGCCCCCACCCCCAGCCCCCCCTAATCTGCTAAAACATGTCTCTCCATATAATATCTTGTTAGAAAAATACTCCAGACATCAGTATGAATATTTTTGACTGTGGCATTGAAAACAAGTTATGTAACATGAATACACAATATGTCATGATTGAGAAGATACAAATGTCTATCTGGCATTATGCTTCAAACAAAGAGCTTGCAATTAAACGGACATCAGTGAAGTTGGTTTTTTAAGGTTCTATTAATATCATCATTATCCAATGCACATAGATTTGTTATTGTGTCTGTTAACTACATACAGAGGTAGGGTACTCACCCCTCCTGCACACAATTTTACACACCCTCTAGAAATTGTCTATATACAGCTAAAAGTATGCCTCGTAGCTATGGCAATGTATATATTTCTTAAAAGCACATTTCTTAAGGATCCAAACATATAAATTTGTTCAGTGTAAACCTGGAGGTTGTCAAGATTTTCAGATTTTTCGAATCGCCTGTGTGCGGGGACTACAAACATTTCTCAGGACATTTTCCAACTATTAACCAATCAACTGGCAAGCCGCGCCCATGTGACAAACGATTGAACCCCAGGCTAGGTCTACTTGTGGTGCTTTGTTTTGAGATGAAATGTTAGCTGTGTGCGGGGAACGGGAACAAAAACAGGCAAAAACACGAAACAATGTTTTTGTGCTAATACAACACAGGAAGGAAGCAATCAGAGATTGCTCAATTGTATGGCCCCCCTTCCACTTTAATCCGACACTGCCCCGCCATTGTTCTGTTCTTTATTGGTTGGTGGAGGCCTAATTTGGATAATTATAAAAATTCTGTTTCAGTCACTTTTTTGCCATGCCTCACATAATACATATTCCAAGTATCAAGCAACAAGTGATAATACGATGCTTCGATGCAAGATGGTCGCCAGGGCTTTCGCCAAATCCGAATATGTGACCTGGTCATGAGACCTACATTCCTTGGGAGTATATTGTGGTGAAATTATGAAGCGATCAGTGAACTTTGAATTTTGCACCCAATTCACTGTTTTGGGGGCAATTTCATACTTCAGGACCTATGTTGTTTGCTTTGGAATGTAGAATAACATATAATATAGCCATTTTCCTGGTTCAAATCGGTTATGGACTGAGATCCAGCTTGGACAAATAAATATATCCCATTCACTTAGGTTTAAACAAAGGGCCAGAACTCTTGAAAATATAACCGAAAACAGAGAACTTCATGCTGCACATCTATGGGTCACTGACCACATATCATGCAAATTTTGTACTTGTTCACACAATATTAACCGAGATCGAGCCCTACAAATCCCAATTCACAAAGATTTGAAGAAAAAAGGGCCATAACTCTTGAAAATATAAGAAACTTCACGCTGCACAACTACAGGGCACTGACCACATATCCTGCAAATTTCCTAATTGTCCATACAATATTAACCGAGATCCAGGCCGGACAAGTTCCAATTCACAAAGATTTGAAGAAAAAAGGGCCATAACTCTTGAAAATATATGCGAAACGCGGAGAAACTCCACGCTGCATAACTACAGGGCACTGACCACACATCCTGCAAATTTCATAATTGTCCATACAATATTAACCGAGATCCAGCCCGGACAAACTCACGGAGAATTCAGAACAAAGGGCCATAACTCTTGAAAATATAACCGAAAACAGAGAATTTCACGCTGCACACCTATGGGTCACTGACCACATATCATGCAAATTTCGTACTTTCATACAATTACCGAGATCGAGCCCTACAAATCCCAATTCACCATAACAAGTTCAATTCACAAAGATTTGAAGAAAAAGGGCCATAACTCTTGAAAATATATGCGAAACGCGGTGAAAATTCACGCTGCACAACTACAGGGCACTGACCACACATCCTGCAAATTTCATAATTGTCCATACAATATTAACCGAGATCCAGCCCGGACAAGTCCCAATTCACAGAGAATTCAGGAACAAAGGGCCATAACTCTTGAAAATATAAGCGAAACGTGGAGAAACTTTACGCTGCACAACTGTGGGTCATTGACCACATATCATGCAAATTTCATACTTGTCCATACAATATTAACCAAGATCCAGCCCGGACAAGTCCCATCCACAGAGATTTCAGAAAAAGGGCCATAACTCTTGAAAATTATACCGGAACTCGAAAAAAAAACTCTACGCTGCACAACTATGAGCCACTGGCCACATTCCATGCAAGTTTCAATCCTGTCCATCAAATATAAACCGAGATATTGCCCGGACAAGAAATTTGGACGAACCGACGGACGGACAAAGCGATCGCTATATGCCCCCCCTCTAGTTAGAGGGGGGGGGGGGCATAACAACACACAATTCAAGAATGGTTTCCATCATCAGTTTTTATTTATTTGAAATCCCAAAGCACCAAGGATTGTAAAAATATATAGTTTACCCTATCAACGACACTCATGGAAAAATCTCAGAGCCATTATTATAACCATATGCGGAAATTTATACTTTTGCAAAATTTATTCCGTCCAAACATGGATATTTATTCCGTAGGCAAAGAGTTAAAATTTTGCATAAATTAAAAATTAAGTCAAGATTTCCGCCCAATCAGAGAACCAGATCTGCCATTCATCGCAAGTCATTGCAAGTCTCTTCATACATCGATGCTGTATACCAAGTTTCCTATAAAACACTTAAATGGTATCAGAGATATATATCATTAATATGAGGCACCAGAGGTGCTAGAACCCCTCAGCTCTGTAATATTCAGGAAAAAATTATCGTTTATATCACGAGTGTGTGTACATGTGGCAGAGCAGTGTGATCAACAGTTTATTGAGCTGTGTCACTAAATGCCATATTGTACATGTACAAGTAAGCAGCGTTTTGTTCGGGGTTTTTAAAAAATTTTTTTGCTTCTAAGCGCCCAGAACTATATTTTATAGCAGACAACTGCTTTGTTTAACACATGACAATTCAGATTAAAGTCTATTATCGTAATTGTCGCCAACCAGCGTTTTGAATCTCCAATTATAAAGGCAAACAACAGAGCAGAAGGATGATGATCATGGATGCAAGCTACATTATTCAGAACAGAAACAACTATTAAGGCAAGGTTTACTGATAATTTTATCCACACAGGCCACTAAAAATCCTCCCTCCCTACCCAGATTTATTAAAAAAAATGATGCTAAACAGGAAAATTTTTTAAACCAACCAGTCTAAAGCTTTGCTTATAGTTTTTGCCCCCGAACTCCAGTTTAATGTAGTACGGTTAAGCAGCCAAAAAAAGATATTTTGACCCGGAGTTTGGGCGCCTGAGTTTGGGCGCCCATACCGGTATACCGGCATCAAAATGGCCCTGGATACGGCCCGGACTTATATTATAAAGGTTATCAAGACGTGAAAGTGATGAAAATTGCACATTAAGCAATTCCTATAATTAATAAACCAACTGACAAACCAACAATACGTAACTTGAAAAAAAACTTGTAGAGATAAAACCTTGGACTACCTTGGACTACATTCGCAGGCAGATCAATCCTTGAGAAAAAAAATTATGAGTTGGCCATGCATGGGTTATGTCCCCTGGTATTTCGTGGAAAGAGTTGATCATTCAGAAAAAAAGAAAGAAAGGATAATTTGGTATTCAGGGACGAAGCGGGCAATATTCCGTTGATATTTTGAAAGCAGAATGCAGAGAAAAGACTGATGAAAAGGGAAACGGGCTATAGAACTACCATCAATTATTCTTGGAGCAGTTTTCATTTGGGTAATTGTATTGGGTATCTTATTCAGCAAAGACCATTCCATTACCCGAGGGTTCCCGATTGTCAGTAGAATTTGACCAAAGCATAATTCATAATAAAACTTGTTATTTTAAATTTTTTTTATAAAATGATTCCACTATATCAAAAATCGACCATAGAGGTCCATGTCCCCCGCTAGCAGCACCAGTTATGGTGGATTACATCCACCATAACTGGCGCTGCTGCTGCGGGGGTCATGGACCTCTATGGTCGATTTTTTTTTGTCGATGATATCTCATATCATTGATAAGAGTGAGATTTGAAAATGGAGATATCGCTGATGAGCTTAACATAATCTAATACAGCGGATGGCACCCATATTGGATTATGCACATCCATAAAACATAATACATGACTGTCCTCTCACTAAGGTCAAGGGACTCCCCAAGTTTGAAGTAGATCAGTTGAATCGTACTCCAGCTATTGTCCGGACAAGATCAAACTGCTTAAAATCCAATGAAAAGTATGGCCGATGGTGGCCATATTGGATTAAGCACGTCCTTGAAAAACAATCCTAATCCTCCTCTCAACAATGTCAAGGCACTCCCCAGGTATGAAGTAGATCGGTTGAATCGTTCTCGAGTTATTGTCCAGACAAGATCCAACTGCTTATAATCCAATATGGCTGACGGCGGCCATATTAGATTACGCACATTGCTGAAAAACAATCCCAACCGTCCTCTCACCAATGTCAAGGCACACCCCAAATTTGAAGTTGATCGATTAAATCGTTCACGAGTTATTGTCCGGACAAGAAAATCTAAGATCCAACTGCTTATAATCCAATATGGCTGACGGCGGCCATATTGGATTATGCACATTGCTGAAAAAAATCCCAATCGAATCGTCCTCTCACCGATGTCAAGGCACTCCCCAAGTTTGAAGTAGATCAGTTGAATCGTACTCCAGTTATTGTCCGGACAAGATCAAACTGCTTATAATCCAATGAAATCCAGTATGGCTGATGGTGGCCATATTGGATCAAGCACGTCCTTGAAAAACAATCCTAATCCTCCTCTCAACAATGTCAAGGCACTCCCCACATATGAAGTAGATCGGTTGAATCGTTCTCGAGTTATTGTCCGGATGAGATCCAACTGCTTATAATCCAATATGGCTGACGGCGGCCATATTAGATTACGCACATTGCTGAAAAACAATCCAAACCGTCCTCTCACCAATGTCAAGGCACACCCAAAGTTTGAAGTTGATCGGTTAAATCGTTCACGAGTTATTGTCCGGACAAGAAAATCTAAGATCCAATTGCTTATAATCCAATATGGCTGACGGCGGCCATATTTGATTACGCACATTGCTGAAAAACAATCCCAACCGCCCTCTCACCAATGTCAAGGCACACTCCAAGTTTGAAGTTGATCGGTTAAATCGTTCACGAGTTATTGTCCGGACAAGAAAATCTAAGATCGAACTGCTTATAATCCAAAATGGCTGACGGCGGCCATATTGGATTACGCACATTGCTGAAAAACAATCCCAACCGTCCTCTCACCAATGTCAAGGCACACCCCAAGTTTGAAGTTGATCGGTTGAATAATTCACGAGTTATTGTCCGGACAAGAAAATCTTACGGAATCACGGAATTACGGAAAATTAATTTTACGGAATCACAGAATTACGGAATTACGGACACCGGTGTTTCTAAGTCCCCCCCCCCTACTAAGTAGCGGGGGACAATAACCCAAAAGATACAAAAGGCACACCTACAAAATACATTCTGTACTGGATAGAAGTTTTGAGCACCTGCCTTCAGTAGTTTTCAAGATATGGAATGTTAACGAATGTTAACGAAAATGGTATGGACAGACAGACAGACGGACCCACAACAATACCCCTATGCCCATTCGGGCTGAGGGGTAAAAATTTGGCATAAATTAAAGATAGCCATCAAGGTTTCCACCGAATCGGGTAAACTGGTTTGGTCATTCCTTTTCTTGATGCATCGATGATCTAAGTTTCACACTGAACAGCGGAATGGTACCCGAGATACACAAGATTAATGGTTTCGCATAAATGAAAGATGGCCGCCAAAGTTTCCAACCAATCAGGTCCAGATTCAATAGGTTTCTGGGTCACGAGGATATGGATGTGCATTGCAAGTTTGGTGTGCCTAGGTTAAGTCGTTCTTAAGATATCTTGGTAACGAGAAAGCTGTGATGGTTTCGCATAAATTAAAGATGGCCGCCAAAGTTTCCAACCAATCGGGTCCAGATTCAATAGGGTTCTGGTCATGAAAAGATGGATGTGCACTGCAAGTTTGGTGTGTCTAGGGTAAGTCATTCTAAAGATATCTTGGTAACGAGAAAGGTGTGAGTGACGGATGGACGTACATGACGACAATACCAGTGCTTCGGATTTGAAAAATCCAGAAGAGCTCAAAATCGCTCTTCTAATTTTGTCAAGAAGAGCGATCACTCCTCTAAACAAGAGATCCTGAAGGATCTTGGTGCCCACCATTGTCCGATAATTGTAAGCTAATGACAAGAGGATCTTTTTGTCCATTGTTACTAAGAACAAACGATTGATTTGTAATTTTGTTTACAGAATTTCGAATCCGAGCGAAAAAGGGACACTGGAAAACACCAAGATATAACCTTTCTATTAAAGTTTCAGGAGTTTCAAGATTTCTAGAAACTGTACTTAAGTTATGTCGGTTGTTATAGTACAAGAGAAATGAGCAAAGTTAGTCTGAAAGTGAATGTACATGTACGGAGGATCCTTCGTCTTCATTTTGTAGTATTTTTTTTCTTTTTATTTTTTTTTTGCTCACGTGTGTCATCATTGGGTACTGGAAGTCAAGACAAATCTCTTTGACACTTTGGCATGAGCTATGAAATATATATTTTATAATTAGGAACGAATGCTAATTCTGTTCTGTTTATTGGGCTAGTTTGAGATATCTCTTTTGAGATACCATGCTCGAAAATAATAAGATGGTACAATACTTAATACTGAAGGGATCCAGTCCGCGCAGTAATGTTGAAACTTCGAAAGTGTCTGAATCCTGATTATGTCCCTTGAATCGAAACATGCAGTAGTCTACAGTTGTCGAGTTGTGATGTTGTGTCACGAGAGTGACGTCCCTTCATGTAGCCGACCCGCCGGCAGCCGAAAGGGTGGGGCAGTTCACTTGCAACTGCATGGACTAAAGAAAACTGATTTAAAATTTAAAGAAATACATTTTAATTCCGAACTATTTGAACTCCTTGATATGGAAGGTGAAGGTATGGATATTCTTTATAGTCAATATAGAATATGCCCCACCGTTTGATCCGCCGACTCTTGTGATGCAACGTCACAACTCCGGAATATCGTATTAATTTGAAGCGTAACTTGGATTTTCGAATCGGACCAAAAAAGGTATCTTGCACAACTAGGCCCCATGTGGGACGTGTGTACCAAATTTCAGAAAGATCAATGAAATATTTCCTGAGAATTCACAATAACAATGTTTCAAGGGAAAATTCAAGATGGCCACCTGGCGGCCATATTGGATTTTCGAATCGGACCAAAAAATGTATCTTGCACAACTGGGTCACAAGGGGAACCTGTGTACCAAATTTAAGGAAGATCAATGCAGTACTTCTTGAGAAATTCCGATAAAGTTTCATTGGTAAATCAAAGATGGGTGCCTGGTGGCCATATTGGATTTTCGAATCGGACCGAAAAAGGTATTTTGCACAACTAGACCCCAAGGGGAACCTATGTACCAAATTTGAGAAAGATCCATGCAGTACTTCCTGAGAAATGACGATAAAGTTTCATAGGGAAATCCAAGATCAGGGCTCGAAATTGTCACAAGCCCGGCAGCCCGTGGCTGCCCTCACGGAATTAGAGCGCGCGCTCTATTAGGGCGCGCGCTCTATCTGCGCCCTATCTGCGCCCTAAGTGCGCCCTAATTGCACCTTCCAACTCATATGCGCCCTAAACGCGCCCTAATATTTTTCTCGCAGAGCCAACTGCACCCTAACTGCGCTCTAAATCGATGCGCCCTAATAGGGCGCGCGCCCTAATAGCGCTCTGTGGAATTTACTTTTCCAAGCATATTTCAGACCGCGCCTTAACTGCGCTCTATTGACTTAGTATTTTTTAGATCAACTCTGACTGCGCCCTAATAGCGCTCTGTGGAATTTATTTTTCCAAGTATCTTTCTCACCGCGCCCTAACTGCGCTCTATCGACTTAGTATGTCTTAGATCAGCTCTGACTGCGCTCTAATAGCGCCCTGTGGACTTTACTTTTCCAAGCATCTTTCTGACAGCGCCCTAACTGCGCTCTATTGACTTAGTGTTTTTTAGATCAGCTCTGACTGCGCTCTAATAGCGCCCTGTGGACTTTACTTTTCCAAGCATCTTTCTGACCGCGCCCTAACTGCGCTCTAATAGCGCCCTGTGGACTTTACTTTTTCCAAGCATCTTTCTGACAGTGCCCTAACTGCGCTCTATTGACTTAGTGTTTTTTAGATCAGCTCTGACTGCGCTCTAATAGCACCCTGTGGACTTTACTTTTCCAAGCATCTTTCTGACAGTGCCCTAACTGCGCTCTATTGACTTAGTGTTTTTTAGATCAGCTCTGACTGCGCTCTAATAGCTCCCTGTGGTCAAGCTCGGGTGAGGGATCTGTAACAGGACAAAATAAAGAACTAGTAAAGAAAGAGATTTCAGCAATCAAAATTTTCATGTAATAAATAAATAATAATTTGATCAGGAGAAACCAGTGAATATAGGGAGTTTTGACGTTTGTCGTATTTGAGCTTATATCCAAATGCAGTGAATGTTGAGTTATTATAGACAAAGTATAAAAAAAGCCTACCAGTTAGGTGTGAGAGTAAAATGAGCAACTGTCATCATGAAACAAAAGAGGTTTAAATGGGGGTTGATGAGCGCTTTGTAATTGAGATTCTCCAAGCAAGTTCCTGCTGATGAGCAACTGTCATCACTGAACAATAGGGATTAGGGCGAGAATTACTGTTAAGTGTACAGTCACGGCTTCAGGTGTGAAATCTATGCTGGATGAGTAGCTGACATCATGAAACAATAGCGGATTAAGAATTTAGGAGTAATTGGAATTGCCAGAGCTCAGGGATTGAGAATATGTATTTAACTTCAAACAAGTTAAAACAAAATTATAATAAATCAAGGGGCCTTTTAAGACATCATAGAACCCATGTTAAATATTTGATGTAATTATCACATTTATGAAAATACTTGTACAATATTATTTCGTAATATCATAAAAGACGAGCTCTGCCAATTTCATTTACTCAAATGAATTACGAGCGTTGTTCTGGTCTGGCGAAACAAGATCCTTGAAATATGGACCTCTTTTCCGCTTAACTGGAGTTGCCATGTTTCCTCCGTAGAAAAGCTTGTGATTAACAGTCGTACTGTTGTAGTTGTTGCAGTTTCTTTGAGAAGAGCTTCGGGTAAATTATAATGCAAAATTTAAAAGTCGCGGGGATTTCCCCGTTTTATAAAGTACGAAACCAGCGGGGAGGGAAGCGGATATTTCACACTTCCGTCTACGTACCACGTGATTCGTCGTCGCACATGCGCAACGCAAAAAGACGGTACTGAGCATGCGCAGCAACGGTGGTTGTAATGGCGGCTGAATTTGTATAAGTTCTGTCACTTGTGCCGCCAAAGAACTGAATTCCATCATTAGAACTAGAATAGATAGTAAATGGGAAAAAGAATGGAACGAAGAAAACCGAGGTAGATGGCTACATAGTATTCTAGATAAGGGGAAAAGACGGAGTTGTGGATTCCAGCTAGACAGCAAACGCGACGACCGCATTATCACCAGGTTAAGACTAGGCAAAACCGGACTTAAATCACATCTGTCCATGCTTCTGAAAACACCTCACCACTCTGTACCGCATGCAACAATGTAGAAGAAACAATAGAACATGTCCTGCTTGAATGCC
>JAVTVY010033230.1:0-14793 GCA_036873755.1 Hanleya hanleyi | reverse complement strand
TAGGTCGTCCAAGTTTGCATTTGCAAGGATATCACGAAATTTATCCCAATCAGCCTTGTCGTAGTTCCAAATTAAACGCTTAAAAGAGCTCGGCCTAGGGATACGAGAGTTTAAAAGAATGAAAACTGGAGAGTGGTCACTACAAAAGGGTACCAAGACGCCACTATCGCAGACAAGTTGTTGCATATTACAGATAATCGGATCAAGGAGAGAATTTGAGACTGGACGGGTTGGTTCTGTTATTACCTGAGTAAAACCAAGGGAGTTAATTATGTCGCGTAGGTGGAATTTATTAGTGTTTAATAGATCGTCGTTCAGATCACCCATAACTATAATATTGGTATTGGGATTAGAATCACGAACATTGGAAATATTATCGGAAATCAATTGCCATTTATCGACTGGTGTATTTGGAGGTCGATAAATAGTACACAATAGAGTTTTGGGGCTATCTTGAAGCTCTATCCAGATGATTTCCAAATCACTACTTTCGTATTCAAGTTTACGCTTGCTCATAATGTTTTGTGAAACATAAACACATACCCCACCCCATGCATGATTACGGTCTTTGCGATAAGGCTCCTGAAAACCCGGGAGCACTATCTTACTCGTCTCTATAAGTGGAGTCAAGTGACTTTCGGTAATGGTTACAATATCAAATTTGCTAAGATTAGCTTCAACCAAGTGAAGTTTTTCAACAAGTCCACAAACGTTGTTGTGCACAATTGACATTTTATGATCATTTTCTGGACCTGGGTTTGACTCTATATCACCGGAAAGTATCAACAAGATAGAAAATATCCAAAAATTAGTGACATTTGCTTTCATAAGGGCCGAAAGTATCATAATTAATGTCCGAAAACACGTACCACCGAATCCGAAAAGTTTCGCGAAGTTCAAAATTTTTAAATAGAAAAAGGCGGTTGAAGAAAAACAGCGACCAAACAGTCCAATTGCCACACGATAACAGTCGAGACTATTACCCATTATCTCTCACGAGCCAATCAAACTGGAGTGCGGCAAGACATCTTGCAGGATCATGAGCACACAAAAGACGTAATTCTCGAAAAGATAAACAGTACTGGACAATTGTAATTGAATAGAAGATATAGCAATGAATGTGTGAAGTGGAACTTGTTAAAGCTACATAGCATAAACTAATAAATAATAAGCTAAGTAAAATAAACATTTGGGAGAGCAAACAATTCTCAAAGGACCCATGTACTTCAAGATCCACATCGTACTCATATGAACAGCCGCAATCAAAGCGTGACTGAGATACATCATTCTTTAGATGATGACTTTACAACGAATATTATGGATTAAGAATACTGATCAGCGATACGGATTTGATATTTTTGGAACATCATGATGTCTTGCCGGCATCAATGAAAACGGTTGACCGCTTCTCTCTTGCAGGAAACAAGCCTATGTTTATGTATACTATGACTGTCTTTTTGAATTTGGTGCTAATACTGCTATATGGAATAGGTCTTTGGATTATGGACGCGGATATTCTCTAATGGACGACGGCTGAATTATGAATGACGGACCAGACGCTTGTAATTTGAAAACAGGGGCAATAAAGCTACGGGTCTGTAATTGGTAACTTCACTCTTGTCTCCGTTCTTAAATATTGGAATGATATTGCTGTCTTAAATCTATCGGGAAATATTCCGAAGCACAGAAATTTTCGAAATATAATTGACAAAGATATGGAAAGCTCTTGAGCGCACTCTGTCAAATTTATACCAGATATCCCATCTGCTCCACACGCTTTCCTAGTATCTGTTTCCTGCAGGAGAGATATTATGTCCTGGAGTTCAATTTAATAATGTTCAGAGTGCTGTTAACTCCAGGATTAATAGTCTTAATGAACTGCTATCTGTAATATTTTGTTGTATATATTTGTTCGTAGAATTCTGCGTCTTTAATTAGATCTTTTTTTATTTTTCTCTGAACTGTTTGCTCCATTATACATTTCAACATTATTCTTTTATCTTATCTCAAATATTTGCTTGCTGGTTGCCCTGTCAGTCTGTACACATGCTCTATATGATCATGCATACAGACACATTCTTCTCGCCAAACCCAATTCTCTTTTCTCTCTTACAGTACAATGATCTCGGTCTTGTCACTATTCTCTGAATTTTACTCACTCGCGTATTTTCGATTGTTTCAAAAAGTACCAGGTGAATTCCAGGCTACTCTCTGTACGTGCAACATTCTCTTTTCTTTCTATCGGTACAATGATTTCTGACTTGTCAACTACTTTCTGAATTTTACTCACGCATTTTAATTGTCTCAAATAGCACCTTGAGCTAATGTCGATTTTTATTCAATTGACCATTCAACTCTTTTGTATATTTTCATGGGCAGCTCGACGCGCATGCGAGGCTTGATGTCGGTGACATCACTCCTCTCGTTTTTGTTTTCTGTTACTTTATGTTTCGAAGTTTGTCTCACTCAATGTATTGTTTCACTGCTTCACCTAAATTGTATACCTAGCAGAGCATGTGATCCTGACATATATAACACTAACGACTCACCCTACCTTATTGCCGAATACACCATCGATGCTTTTATTTACCCAAACTTCATTCATCATAGTCATTTACTACAGTATTATTTCAGCATTTTGATATACTTCCAATTATGTAATTTGTTATCCTACTCCAAATAAATCTACTCCGTGAACTTCCTTTTTATAATGCTAATATTGGTACTAATTATAACCACTATAATCAATCTGATGAAAAACTCGATGGGTTCGAAAATATGTGTTTCAATCCTCTACAACTAAACGCTCCAGAAAATTCTACATACCTAACTGATGATACTGAAGGCGAAAGTTATCATTGGGAGAGCATTAGCAAACACCAATCTAACTATTTTTTCGAAAATGAACTTGAACCTTTCACAATGGCTAACTCTATCTCTGACAAAACCTCTCTTTCAACATTACACATTAACGCGAGGAGTCTAAAGAAACACTTCAGTGAAGTCCTAGCTCTCGTCCATAACACCAACTTTAAATTTTCTATTATAGGCATACATGTATCTGAAAGCTGGCTTGATCCGTCAACTGAACAATTATATGAAATTCCCGGTTATCAACCTTTCCCTCTTTCAAGAAACACTAAGAAAGGTGGTGGGGTGGTCCTGTACATCAAAGATGGATTCACAAATTGTAAAATTCGAGATGATCTTTCTTTCACTGACGATTGTTCACAACATGAATCCCTTTTTGTAGAAGTGAAAGTTGACAATGATATATATATTATAGGAATAATCTATCGCCCACCTGGGAAAAACCTCGAGATTTTCAACTCTAGCCTTCTATCTATTTTAAACATTCTAAAACCTGAAAACCAAAAGAGTATTTTAATGGGTGACTACAATATTGATCTCTTTAAAACACACTGCCATTGCCCCTCAAGAGAATTTTTTGAAATTATGAAATCCTTTTATTTTTTCCCCAAAATCACAAAGCCTACAAGAGTAAAATTTCACTCCGCTACCCTGATTGATAATATATTCACAAATTTTCACGAACATGACCTAGGCTCTGGCATTATCCTGTCCGACATCACTGATCACTTTCCCATTTTCCACATAACTACATGCCTCCATATCTCATCGCAAAATAATAAGCCAAACCTAAAATCTCGAAAAATAAATTATGTTCAAAAAAATGTTTTTAAAGATAAGCTAGCAAATATAGACTGGCGTCATGTCATAAATGGCGAAAATACTGATAACGCTATGGACAGTTTTCTATAAGTACATTCCACACTTTGTACGATGAATGCTTCCCTGTCATAACTAAACATGCTCATAATGTGACTATTCTTAAACCCTGGATTACCCCGTGTTTGCTGAACTCAATTAGAGAAAAAAATAGATTATATAAATTGCACCTAACACAAAAAGACTTTACTGTTACTGGTGAACATAAAACCTATAGGAATAAACTACACCATACTCTGAGAATAGCAAAGAATAAATACTATGAACACAAATTTCAGGAGACTTATAATGATATAAAAGGACTTGGAAAGTCATAAACGGATTGTATAGTCCTCCGGTGCAATAAAGACCTGAACCTCATGAGGTGTGTGTCGAGGACAAACTGGGGAGCGAGTAAATTTAGTTTGATAAAATTATACCAAACTCTAATCAGGTCAAAAATAGATTACGGGTCAATCGCCTACCAATCAGCATATAAGACACAACTGAAAAGAATAGACAGCATCCAATATTCTGCTCTAAATATAGCTACTGGGGCCTTCAAGGGAACCACCCTATGTAGTCTTCAAATAGAAACCAATGAGAAACCTCTTCGTTTAAGACGAGAGGAACTGTCCCTGAAATATGCAGGAAAAACTAGAGCTAAGGGCGATAATCACCCATGCCACAAAATTGTTGAAGATAAAAGTGAATATGAATATTTAAAGAAAAACTGGGAAAAAGACTCCGCCCCCCTCGGCTATACCGTATATAACCTATTCCAAGAACACGAAATATCCATCCCACACATCTGCGACACAGACAAAATCACTAGGCCACCTGGGAACTAGAGTCGCCCCACGTGGACACAAGTATACACGACTACCTCACAAAGAAGGACAACCCAGACTTTATTAGAGCCACCACCCTTGAATATATCAACCAAAACTGGAAAAATTACTTAAAAATCTATACAGACGGATCGAAAAACACAAGTAATAACACAGGATCAGCTTTTGTTATACCTGAGCTCAATATACAAAATGGTTTCAAACTTCCAGACAATATGTCTGTATACACTAGTGAACTGATTGCTATAATTAAGGCTCTCGAATGGATCATCGAGCACAAACCAATCCGTGCTGTGATACTCAGCGATTCCCTTAGTGGACTCACATCCATTGAAAATTCTATATCTGACAGTAGACCTGATCTCATACACAAAATAGAATATATCTGTACACAAATACACAACGAGGGTATAGACACCATTTTAGCTTGGGTCCCCGCGAATGTCAACATCAGAGGTAACGAAGCAGCCGACAAAACTGCCAAAGACAGTCTTGCTAAAACTACACACGATGTGCCAATAGGATTAGGATATAAGGAACTCAACACTATCATTAGACGCAAAATAGATAGCAAGTGGCAAAAGGAATGGCGCGAAGAAGAACGTGGACGGTGGTTACATAAGATCCTTGATGAAGAGAAAAGACAAGTCCAGGGATTCCAATTAGACAATAAACGTGATGACCGCATCATCACCAGATTAAGACTGGGCAAAACCGGACTTAAATCACATCTGTCCAAGCTTCTGAAAAACACCTCACCACTCCGTACCGCATGCAACAATGTAGAAGAAACAATAGAACATGTCCTACTTGAATGCCCAATCCATAACCAACAACGTGAGGAACTTAGAAACGAATTAAAAAAATGCAACACTCCCTTAACATTACCAGCGTTATTAAACCCTAAGCCCCCCATTAGAAATCAGGTATTCAAGTCCTTAATAAATTTTATCAAAACTGCTGGCTATTATTCCAGTATATAATACTACCGCCGTGCATGCGCAGTCGACATTTTTTCCCCCACATAATCAACTACTAGTACACCAAGTACTATGACACGATTTGATAGAGGCCAAATCATTCTTCTGACTTCAGCAAAGGGTATGGTTGCAGTGGAGTTACCTTGATACTGAGGGCCGTGTGCACCATAGCCATACAAAACAGTATGGCCATAATAAACTATCCATACATAACATCCGGCCAAAATGTCACAGACACATTTATAAATAAAATAGGCATGGCAACAACGAAGTTACCTTGATACTGAGGGCCGTCTGTTCCACTGTCCTACAAAACGAACGATGGCCAAATCTAATTGAATTCATGACAACAATATCACGGCCAAATCGCATATAGCGAGCAGTATTCGGCATAAAATATAGGAAATGGTGATGGCGGAGTTACCTTTATACTGAGGGCCATCTATCTCATTGTCCTACAAATTCTCTATGGCCATCAAACGATAATGTATACGGAAATAATACAGAGCTGTTTATTTGTGTATTCACCTAGTACTGAATCTATCGAAATGTTTAATTATTTATTCATTTGTTTATCTATTTACTCACTTAATTATATATTGCTATTTATATTATGTGACTGACGGTCGGGGGTGCCTGTTGTTGAGAGGAAGATATATCAAAGTATTGACTACAAGCCTTCTATTTCATATGATACAGGCACACCGAAGACCACAGACGAGTTGGACAAGACCTGAAACAGAAGACGGATGACGATTACAAGAATAACAACAGCGCCTTGAGTGATAACGCCTCACAGCAAGAACATCCAGAATCAGAATACTCGACCCTAGACCACACCAGACACGCTACCCTCTAGATGTCACCGAACTGACGCTTCAACACAGAATATGATCCTTTGACTTTCACTCAATATAGGACGTAGACCTGCCGTTCTGTACCCCAATACACACTCCAAGCAATTGTTACAGGCACAGATTTCTGGGAGGACCCACCCTGTTCCCAAGGGCGTCGTTAGGGAAGTCGCCTCGAAGAATCCTGGACGGCTTTGTGCGTACTATCGTGTACCAAGACAAAGGGATCATCCACGCGATTATAACACATATTTATCAGTATAATAACCAATAACAGACTTAACGACTTGTACATAGCGAATCTTCTCTACTAGTAGTTATATTACCTCATTGTCATTGTTATTCATTATTTAATTGTTTATTTTAATATCTAGCGCTGCTAAAGATCTTAAATTAACGAAGAAATGTACCGTGAAATTAAAATGAAACATTGAGTTGATGGGCCGCCAAATCCTTATGGGAAGCGGCCCTTAAACTACAATTTCGATCAATAAACGGATTGTTGGGGCGCAAAAAGACCAGAGATCTTCCTAATGTATTTAAGATAAACGGCAATGATATAACGGACCCAAATGAAATCGCTCCACACTTTAACGATTACTTTTCCTCAATTGCCTCCGATTTGGCCTCTAAAATTCCACCAACCCAAGATGACTTTACAACATACCTCAACGAATCATACGAAACAGATTTTTCATTTAAGCCCTGCACACCCTCTGAAATTTCTGACATCATTAACTTACTTAAGAATGAATCCCCTGGCATTGATGGCATTCGTATGTCGTTGATAAAGCCAATATCGAGTTTGATCTCAACTCCGATCTCTCATATCATTAACCTTTCCTTGCAATACGGTAGTATTCCACATTCTCTGAAGACTGCAAAGATAACCCCCGTTTATAAATCTGGAAACAAAATGCTCGCTGAAAATTATCGACCAAATTCTGTTCTTCTATGCTTCAGCAAAATATTTGCAAAACTTGTAGCTTCCAGGATGATATCATTTCTTGAAGCGCAAATGATAATCTGCTCAAATCAATATGGCTTCCGCGCTAATCACTCAACATTTCACGCAGTTCTAGCTTTATATGACACGCTTGCTGCAGCTAAGGAACAGAAACAGTTCAGCATATCAACTTTTCTTGGTCTCTCCAAAGCCTTTGATACAGTTAATCACGAAATTCTCCAGATGATACAAGTGCCACTCTTTCAGACACCGATCCCACTAGACTTGTGGACATCATGTCCCTGGAACTCAAAAACTTACATAACTGGTTTTCCTGCAACAAACTCTCACTAAATGTAAAAAAGACCAAATATTTACTCTTCAAATCGAATAGATCTCCCCATACTAATATACCGAATTTATCAATCTTTGGTCTGGAAACTGAGTCTGTTCGTACTTTCAAATTTTTTGGAGTTTATTTTAATGATAAACTAAACTGGCAAACTCACATTGATGAAATTTCATCCAAAATGGCTAGAAATATCGGTGTAATTAATAATATACGAAATTGTCTCAACAGAAAAACATTGATAATGCTATAATATGCTTTATTCTACTCTTATGTTTCCTATTGTCACTTGGTGTGGGGAAACACATTCCCAACTCATCTAAACCTCTTGTGATTCTTCAGAAAGACTTATCCGTATAATAACTTTCAGTAATAAACTTGCCCACACCAACCCATTACTTGAACAATTAAACATCCTACCGCTCTCTAGAAGCAATGACTATCTTATTCTGCTATTTACGCACAAATGTCTCAACAATGCTCTTTCCATCCCGGTCAAGTTCTCAAACTATTTCACAAAGCTCTCCCAAGTCCATTGCTATCCAACTAGACAAGCCAACTTCAATCTTACAGCACGGATTCTCTCAAATGTATCATTTTATTCAACAAAGGCAAAGGCAACACGAATTTGGAATTGTTTATCAATTGAACTGAAGTCTTGTCTATCATTCTCATTGTTTAAGTCCCATCTGAAACGCATATTTTCTCCATCCTGAATCTGGCTATTATCAATCAAACTATCTGATGGTGTATTCACAATATGTATAAAAGGCATTTTGAATATTCCAATGCTCAAATATAGTGATCGCAGTATATACTATGAGACAACTTCTTCTATGTAAAACAGATATATCTGACTTATATAATTATTCTCTGACTAGTAATTGACCACTGTACATACATGTTTATGAATATGTTCGTAAGTCAACACTTCATGCCAAATCAGTACTACTGTTATTACAAATACTCTTGGGATACAACAAGCCCCCCTGGGGTTTTATTCTTGTCATTCTATCTCTGTTCTATTCTATATACATATTATTTATTTGAATGATGAATAAACAATCAATCAGGATCAATGAATTCAGGTACAGTGTCAGATATATTATCAATTACGTACACAGAATTGAAATACTGATTAAATAAATCAGCAATTTCAGAAGACGAATCGGCCCGAACGTTATTGAAAGACACAGTGTTCGGGACCGAAGACCTCTTTTATTTAGTTTTTACATAAGACCAAAACCGTTTATTGCCCGTACAAACGCTTTCCTCAATCTGCATGAGGTATTCGTTGTACTTGAAATCTTGCAGATTTTTCACAACAGCCCTGAGCTGCGCGAACGCGAAGTGATCATCAGGGGGTTTAGTTCTTTTGTGCCTTTTATGGGCTTTTTTCTTTCTCCTTCACCGCACAAATAATGTCATTGTCCAACCAGCTCGGGAAAGTCTTTTGTTTTACCTGGACCTTGGGAACACTGTCTTCAATTGTACAATAGAGAAAGTCATAAAAGAAGTCAACACGTTCATTCACGTCGTCCAAGTTTTGTAAATACGACCACGGATAGAGATCGAGCAGTCGCCTTAGATGGTTAAAGTCTGCCTTTTTATAGTTGTAAACAGACCTTTGTGCTGTTTTGTTCTGTTCAAGTTTTGGGACAAAGAACTCCGCTGAAAGTGCGTCGTGGTTAGATTTAACAGATTTAACTACCCACTGCAGACGATTTCCATTTCAAGTCCCTTAAATTAAAATCACCATAAATGAAAATCAGATCATTGTCTTGGGAGTATAGTTGAACCGTCTGTGGGGAGTTATAGAATTCTTCCAAACATACAGCTGTTTTATCTGGAGGCATGTATACGCAACCGACATACAATTTTCTGCTACTCAGTGAAATTTCAATCCAGAGGATTTCTATGGACGTTTCGAATTCCTTACACCTCTTAGAAATAAATTTCTTTTTCTGAATTCGTATCCACACGATCACGACGATATAATCTGTAGATGTTTTCGTCTACGACTTCAGAGTCCAGTATTGTTGGCATCAGCCATGACTCAGTAGCTCCAAATATATCAAAACTAAAGTCACTCAGGAATTTCTGAAAATCCTGTAGTTTATTGCAAACACTTTGGCAATTCTGGAAAAATGCACGTACCGTCTCTTGTTGTTGTTTTCTTCCGTTTTGCCTGACAGGTCCAGGGTGAGGGTGGACGTCCATACATAGACACAGCTTTGTTGACGTTGTGGTTCTGATCTCTGACACTTGAAATGTAGAATCAGAGTTCCTGTAATATCCAATTCGACGACCATAGTACAGACTTTTCGTCGATCGAGTCTCGTAGAGTTTCATGGCATTAAAATGCAAGTCACTGTTGGCTAAAACACACAGTAAAAACAATAAAAGTGGGAGAGTTAAAATCACTCGCCTCACCCTGTCCGCCTTGTTGAATCATGTTGATATTAACCCTGTCCGCCATGTTGAATCATGTTGATATTAACCCTTGACCGCTTCTCTCTTGCAGGAAACAAGCCTATGTTATGTATACTATGATTGTCTTTTTGAATTTGGCGCTAATACGGTGATGGAATGTGGAATAGGTCTTTGGATTATGGACGCGGATATTCTCTAATGGACGACGGCTGAATTATGAATGACGGACCAATATAAAAAGGCAGACACGAGCCAGCTCGTGTATACACAAAAATTTGGTCTACTAAGAGAAAAATACAGATCGCGTCAGGCTATTTACACAGATGGCTCTAAAGATGGTGGGAGAGTAGCATGTGCTACTATCAATAGTTCCAAAACTAAAACTTTTCGACTACCAGGTAAAAGTTTGATATTCACTGCAGAAGCAAAAGCTCCATTGTCGGCTATAGGGGCCGTGTGGTCATCGAAGTTGCCACATGAACAGGTACAATAAAAGCGTACCTGAGATACAACACATGTCATGATTCGTTAGATTCTTGGTATGTGCTTTAGAATAGGCTAACCGCAGACTATAGTGTGAAGTCATGTGGCTCTGTCAGTATGTCGGCACCTCTTCCCATTTCCCTTATATGTGTTGTAATTAGGAGGTATTGGGTCCACTAAAAGGAAGAAAGATGTCATATTCTCAGATTCGCTGTCATGCCTTCAAGCGAGTGAAAGTGGAAATTCAATTCATCCCACCATCTTGAATATTCTACAATTATATGACTGTAAAGGACCTTGTACGCTAAGGTGGACAAACCGCCCCAGATGAAGTACGATTGTGGATGAAAAATGAAACTTAATATATGAAATGCTTGTCTCGAATAGCATAAACTTTGACATTTTCTTGAACTGCCTGTGAAACATTGGGAGCATGAGTGCCATGGCTTTTTAACAATAACTCTCCAAACTGGCAGGTTTGTGCGAAATTGACAGTTTTGAGTTGAAAAAGTACTGTTTGCCTATCTGTAAATATATGAAGATAAACTATAACCACAAAAATATTCACACATAACAGTCCTCTTTTGAATCCCTAGTTGTCCAGCAAACCACGTTTTGGTTATCGATTATCTTCATGTAAAAAAATAAAACTTCATGGAATATTGTTTCGCTCATTTGGTGTTCAATTTCAAATACGATAATTGGAGCAATGTTGTATGTGCGAGTATGAGTTGGCCGAATGGATGGAGTCGCGAGAAGAGTTCTTATTTTGATTGATGATCTGCTGTTTCGAATCCCAAAATATTCGTCCAAAATCTTTCAATAGTTTTATGCATTTTTCGACTTTTCACCATAATTGCAATATAAATGTGAATATGTGTTTGTAGAAAAAATGAGCGGAAATGATCTATACGTCAAGATATAATATTCAACAAATATTGTGAGGTTTTCTCATCCCGTGCTAACCTTGTCCGTGTGGTTAGAGGGTTTTAGATTTGCACACAATATCTGGACTGATTTGATCAACTTAGCAGTTAGTCGTATCAAAAGTTGTCACAGATAGCCCGTTTTGTGCGTTGAATTCGCACATATGTATGTCCATGATGAAGAATATTTATTACCTGTTGGGATGTACGCGATATCAACAATGGTCTTGCCGTTGCGTTCCTGCTTGCTACAGGAGGCCAAAATGAGAAAATTCTCTGTTGACCAAACATAAGGGGTCAATAGATAAAATGCAGTTTGCGGCCCTAGCGGATCTATTCTAATCCTTGCCAACAACAGTTCTACCAGGTGTAAAGACGTGACGCATGTGCAGCTGGTGATCAACGTAAACCCAGAATGAAACATATCAAATGATCAAATGAAACTGGTCGTGCAACAGATACTCTGGACATGGTGAGCTAAGAGCATATGCATTAGGAACTTTAAATATTGCTGATTACCCTTATTCTCCACATTGTGAGTGATTGTCAGGCGAACGCCATTTAGGATGCTCGTCACATACCGCCTAGGAGGGTATATTTACAGTATATTATTGAGTACGCCAAAACAAAAATGACCAAGCGAAAGTTGTCGTTGGTTCGCTTAAAAATTTGAGACTTGCGGACACTCAATTCAGCGAGTAACAAGTAAAATCTATTCATTTCATTTCCGTATTAGACTTGTTATTTATGCAATTAACGGCATGAGCGTAACAGGGAAGGCACGAAGGTATTATGTAAGCGCAGCAACTTAATTATAGGAAAAGGGTTGTAAAACCACAAGTAAAATATGCTTGGCCTCACAAACCGTGCTCTCGGCGGTCAACCCGAATCTATTCAATTACAACACATATAAGGGAAGTGGGAAGAGGTGCCGGCATACTGACTGCGTCATATGACTTCACAGAATAGTCTTCTGGTAAACTTATTCTAAAGCACATACCAAGAATCTAACGATTCGTGATATGTGTTGTATCTCAGGTATGCTTTTATTGCACCTGTTCATGTGGCAACATGGATGATATGACCACACGGCCCCAAGCACCGGCATAAGCGGTATTAGATACAAATCTAGAGAGCTATGATGGAAATGCTCTGACAACTCGTATACTGGTAATTGATGAGCTGTTTCGCTGTGACAACTTGTAAATTGGCGATTGATGAGCTGTATCGCCGTCAGATGTAAATGACGGCAATTAACAGACTAGTCTGTAAGGCCCGATGTCGACCCAGCATCAATTCCACTGGAGTCACATGACCCGCTGTGAATGGACTGCTCGCCGGGGCCGTTTGTAATCTTATCGTACAAGGTCCTTTGATCAACAGATTGATATTGTGTTTTGTTGGGTACCTAGTAACGTTGATATCAAAGGTAATACTGAAACTGATCAAATGGCCAAGGCAGCCCTAGATGATGAGGCTGATCCTGTTGGAATCCCATACAGTGATTTCAAACCATCTATCTGTGCTTATGTGAGAAAGTTGTTTCAAGGTTTATGGGATGCTATGGATAATAAAAACTTCGTGAGTTAAAAAAACTGTAGGCTATACTCATCTGAACAGCCAGAAACGTTTCGATGATTAAGCCATGATTAGACAATGTAGAATCGGCAAAAACGATTAGCTCACGAACATTTACTGAAAAAAGTCCCAAGGTGTATTCCATGCCACGAAGATCCCACAGTGAAACATATTCTTATCGACTGTATAGATTTTAAGATTGTAAGAGATAACTTTTTATCGAGCAGCTACTTTGGAAGATCTTTTTAGTCGAGTAAAATAAGATTGTTTTTTAGATTATTTGAGAGAGATTAGTTTGTTGTATAAATTTTAATGTAATGTACATGTTTTAAATGCATTAGTTCACTGAGTTATTAACTTGAATACTTAAAATTTTGCTTGATCGTCGCTATATAGCTGAAATATTGCTGAACTGTATAGATTTTAAGATTTTTTGTAAGGGGATGGTTAAACCTTAATTCTCTCTCGAGATGGTTCAATATTGGTAGGACTGGGTCGTGTGAGGTATACTAGTCAAGCACTCGTGGCCTAGAGAGAGACTGGGAGTGATATGCGCATACGCACTCGGGAGTAGTAGAGAATGGGAAGATTCGGAAGTGCAAAGGAGCGAGTTTGGGGAGAGGTGGCCATGTTCGCTCTCGTTACCTGTTAGAGTTACCTCAGCGTATGTATGCAGGTGTGTGGTGAAGGAGGAGGAAAAAGTGGAGGAGGAGGAATGCAGGTGGGTGAGTGAATGAGTGGTCATACAAAGTCGTTTATAATCCATTAGCCTCGGGCAATATTAAAACATGAGTGGTATCTTTCGACAGACTGGTGGTGATACGCATGCACATGCGCAATGAGTAGTAGGGAAAAGGGGGTTTCGGACGTGCTGACTATGCCCCATTCACTTCAAAGTTATATGTATAGTAATACTTGCAGCCAGAGAAGGGAAATCTCACGAAACGCCTTAACGCCTATCTTAACGCCTATGTTAAGGCCTCAACGCTTTATCTTAGCTCCTTAATGCCCTAGCATAACGCATTGGCGTTCTATTTTACATGTATTACTCTGTTCACAAATAATTCCTTTACTTAACATACAAAATGGATGCCTCCTCGATCGTATTAGATCGACGACTGTATCTAGTTAATATCGTGTGACACAAATGTGCTATGCTATGGATATGTAATATAATACAGGTAGGAAGCAGAAGTGAGGCAATGATGTTGAGCTTTGCACTTATACAAACACATGTTCATTCTATACCTTTATTCCGCGGTCATACTCAATCTCTATTGTCTTAGGTCTCTGTTCATCTCGGATTGCGGATTATCTACTAGTATACCTAACATATCTGATGATCATCTGCCCAACATTGTGATCACGTGGTCTTCCATGTGTGCAGTGGCAGCGCCAATTCGAAATGAGCAGTCATCGACATGGATAATACTTGACCCTCATCAATACCAAATAGTAGGTTCATTGAGGGCAAATTGAGTTATCGGTATTACACAGTTTGATAGTGATCCCTTTGTGGTGCGAGTCAGTTTTCGAGGTATTTAAGGTAAATACCACACAGTCTTGTAGTATCACTATGTCACATACACAGACATTCACTGTAGAATCAAACTTGTTTCGCAGTAAATCCTCCACAGCAAACTCCAAAAAGCTACAGTACAAAC
>JAVTVY010033229.1:0-13796 GCA_036873755.1 Hanleya hanleyi | reverse complement strand
TTAATTCAAACTCTGCAAATAGTTTGTCAAATATCACCAATGCTTCAATAATCTGAAAATTACAGAAATACATTCATGAAGACATAAGTATTAAAAGAAAAGTGGACTTTTTATCATGTTCCCAAAGAAAATATATTAAATTTAAGTTACATGGACATGATTGAATATCAAAATATATGGAAGCAGTATTCAACTTCAGAAATCAATGGAAGCATAAATGATAGACTTGCTCTAAGAGCATCAATATTTATCCTTTTATAGAGTCGCTGCAGGAAAGCCTTTCAAAAGCTTAAGGGAACAGACTGGTAACCTGTTGTTTTTGTTGTTGTACTTTTGCTGTCACTGATGCAAAAGTTTAATATCTTCGAACGAACAAGTCATAGCAATCTGAGACTTTACACATCTGTTATTCAGACTGTTGTCGTACAGAACTGATCTATACTTGGACAACAAGTGAGAAATGACTACATTGTAGTCAAAACCTGCGGCAGTGGCAATAATACAGTGAAAGACATATCAGCAGAGGTAGTGGTAATTGTAGAAAAAAGCGCCATCTGCCAGTGTTTTATGCCAAGGGATGTAATTTTCAACTTGTAACCCACAATTGTAGGGATTGCGTAATAGTTCTGATGCCATATATATATATATATTCACTTTCCCCATTCAAAATCCGACGAATTGACAGACGAACTCACCATGATCACTTTGGCAATGTTTTGGTACAAATATCGTCTATGCCAAGTTTCAAAACATTCGGTTCAGTCGTTACCTTTTGCAAATCAAAAAGGCTTTCAAACATTTGTAAATCCAAATAAATTTCGAGGATTTAGTCATAGCGCGAAAATCTGCGCTCTTCAGTCTCCCTTCTCGGTTAATTTGCCGATCAAAATGGAAAATTTATATTTCCTTCAAAGTTATTTTTCAATAAATTTAGTATCGGGTCTATCACTTCGATCTGTGAAACTACGGAATGGGATTTAAGGCTTTATCGAACAGGCATAATGACACTTTTTCACTGTTCAAATTGAGGCCTGTTACAGTCTTGATATTCGATTAAAATAATTAATTAGGTTTCTGCATTTACGTTCGTTATCATCTGCGAACTAAATTCCTTGCCACTCTTTTCCACGCAGCAAGTCAATACCAAGACATGGTTTGCTTCTTCTATATAAATGATTAACTATTTCATTCTTAGGAAATATCATCTCATCTGACATGTTCGGCCAAGCCTTTTCGAAGGTTGCTAATTTTATTAATTTCTTTTCTTTAAAATCAAATTCTGCAAACAAGAAACATTTCCAGTTAGTATTTATGGATATCATCCTATACTCAATTTGCGAATATGTTTGTCATTTCGAAGGTGATTCAAGTGCGAAGTTTCGGGGCTAGTTCACTAAACAAGGTCTGTGTGTAAGAGAATGATGTCGAATTCTCGTTATTATCTTTTGATACATCAAATTGTTGCATTCGCGAAAATGACCGCCAAGTTAAAGTCAATGCGAAAGGTATCTAAGTATCGAAATCAAACTCGAAAATCCCTCCAGGAAAACAAAGGCCCTAGCTTTTGGCCACGAGGTCAACATCTATGGCCAGTATCTGCTATATATGACGTAAACTGATTGACAAAGTAACGTAAATTTTGTATAGAACCAGTAAATTCTAGCAGAAATGGGCTCCGACTTGAGAGAATGACGTCAAATGTAATATGTTTCTGCGCATTGTCTGCTGATACACATAAGTATTGAATTTACAGAAGTGATTAATGCTATTCTAAAGGGATTCTGAGTGCGGAAGAGGACGGGAACATCAATACCAGCGAATTTAGGCCCTGGCTTGCGAGAATGAGGATAGAGAGGCTGTGCTCTGAAAGAGAATCATTCAAAATAGCTATTTGCCAAATGTCATGCAACCGAAAGTGCACAATATTACTGTACGACTGCGAGGTATTGTTCGCGCACAGGGCTGTCCAACTCATTAAATACTACATAGTCATTTCTGTCTCTTCGAAGTGGGCTACCGTTTGAAATTGTCCGGTAATGAGTGAGTCCATCTGAATCCTTTCGTCAGCAAAATAAGCATTCAAGATTCAAGATTTTATTGTACAAACACCAGTCAAAGGCAGAGTACAAACTTTAAGAGGAATACAACTAGAGAAACAATGGAACAGTGACATGAATATTAATATTTATATATATGTTATATCTGAGAGAGATGTTATATCTGAGTGTTACCGTTGATATTAGAACCTTGATTTTTGGCATTAAAGTGCATCAGGGGACTGTTACCAGCATGTTTCGAGCTGACCTACTTTTGATGAAAATTTCTGGTGATTTTTGATTAAAATCACTGGTGAATCTAACTTGAGCCGTGCCCATCTTAACATAGGCAGGATTTCAACTGGGGGTCCAAGAGTTCAGCGTGCGTCAGAGTCCTAATGCCTACCCAACTTCTTATGTCCTGTGACGTTATTCACACTGGGCATGAAGGTGCATTAGGGGACTGTTACCAGCATGTTTCGAGCTGACCTACTTTTGATGAAAATTTCTGGTGATTTTTGATTAAAATCGCTGGTGATTCTAACTTGGGCCGTGTCCATCATAATATTGGCAGGATTTCAACTGGGGGTCCAAGAGTTCAGTGCATGTCGGAGTTCTGATGCCTAACCTACTTCGTAGGTCCTTTGACGTTATTCACACTATTCTCATATATAATAATTAACGAAGCAATAATTCATTCCACCGAATATAGTTGCAAATGAATTCGAACGCGCTTGAAGACAGTGTTGTCATGTGAGATCGGAGGTTGAAAAGAAAAGTGTGGCAGAGATCACACACTCCTAGCGCATGCGCATTTCAAAAAGTCACAAGAACAAGAACAAGAACAACAACGCGAGCCTCTCGTAGACCTGCGTGCCGCAGGTAAAAACAAGTATAACAACATTCCTGAACTCTTTTTTGGTAAACAGGGTCTCACTTTCCACAGAAATTTACCTCAATGAGGCTTACAGTGAAATACATGTGCCATCCTCAGCCATGGTTCTATTAAAATGGGGTCCTCATTCCAAAACAAACAGTCCATGGCAACAAACAATTGGTGACAAGATTGACAGTTTAGACGTCTGCTTTAAGACCATTTACATTTGTGCCGTAAGTTTGGTGCTTCTAGGCATAGTTATTCTTGATATATGTTGCTAATAAACAATTAATGATAAATTGACACAGTTTGACCTGGGAAAATATGGGTCAATCTTGCTGATTTTCAAGAGAACTGCTATGTATCCATATGAATGTGTGATGTAAGTTTGTTTTTCCTAGACATAGTCATTCTTGAGATATGGTGGTAATGAGAAATCGGAGATGGACAGACTGATGAAGATAACGACAATACCTCACGGACAAATTTGGTAGATTGGTAAAACTGGGCCCTCATAATCATTTCTTTGAAATAAATTCCAAGCTACACGTATCAATTAAGTTCTCCACAAAAAAAAATTATGATCTTGTCATATCCCATGTCCCCATAGTTTATGAAGAATAACTCTTTGTCAAAACAGGATATTTTGAAAATTATGACAAATACAATATCCTTGGTTGTCCTCAATATCAAAATATACATGCAGCGGTAGTGAACATTTTATTTAACTTTATTCAATACATGATCAATACATGTATATCATTAGTTGAGAGAGCCTTAAGGCTGACCAATCAGAGCAGGTCTGACCTATCTCTGCTGACTGCCTAACTCACCCTCTCGGTATAGCTGTTGATGTTCCTTAGGCATTGATCTCGAAGAATCGCTCGCAGACTGTCCAGGTTCTTGGTGAGAGCACGAGCCAAGGGTCTCATACTGGCACTCTCCACCTCTCTGTTCATAATACTGGAGCCTGCTGCCAGACACTGGTCAAAGATACAAACGAGGGACATAATTAGAGACTGTTGGAATGATACTTGACACATTGGAATGTTCTGACCAATAAGTGATTCAGTGGAGATGAGTTCTTTAACATATTTCTAGTAACTGAAGTAGAATTTTGTGGTGGTCTTTTGCATATTTGGTGGGAAAATGTCTGAAATGTAAGTTTAACTTGAGAAGAAAATATGAAGTGGAACTGTAAGACTTAACGTAAGTTGAATAGAGTTTTGGCTTCATGAGGACAATTCAACATTGGTGGGTTTTAGCAAGGTTTTCTGCCCCCATGAGGTACATGTATGTGCAGTTGGAGAGCCAAGAAATAAAATATGTACAAGTACCTATGAAAGAAAATATTCAGTTCCCATAGAAAACAATATCTTGTTGTATGTTTAGAGTAATTATGGTGCACTGGGTCTTCAGGGTTTTTTTCAATAACAGCACCTCAAAGTACCATATTGTATAAACTTGTCAATCTGGAGTTGAAAACCTTTTTCTTGCCAAATGTGCTGCTTTCACCTCGAAACCAAGCTAGAGCAAAATGTGCTGTTTTCATCTCATAATCAATGCTCTTGCACAAATACATTTGTACTCTTCAAGGACCTGAAGACTCAGGGCAACATACAAGTACAACAAGTGCGTTTCTATCATATGTGAAAAATCACTTTCATGCATAATATTTAATTTTTGGCACTCCAACCACAACTCCTGGGTTCAAAAACCTTGTTAAAATATGCCACATCCTTTCGTACGACTATTAAGTACAGCTCAACACAGCAGTGGAAGTTATTCATCAAGGAATCATGTGGTGAATTGCAACTTCTGGGGTGTTCAGCAGGTGTGAAGTGTAACTTCGGTGTTCATAGGGGGGGAAGTGAAACTTTTGGATGTTATTCAGGGTAGTGAAATTTTTTTGGTGTTCATCAGGGAGTGAAGTGGAACTTTGGGGTGTTTGTCAGGGGTGAAGTGGAGCTCTTGGATGTTCATCAGGGGATGAGGTGGAACTTTTTGGGTATTCATCAGGGGTGAAGTAAAACTGTTGGGATATACATCAGGGGGTAAAGTGGGACTTCTGAGTGTTCATAAGGGGTGAAGAGAAACTTGGATTTTCATGACGGTGTGAAGTAGAACTTTTGACATTTTCATCGGGGTTCGTTAGTGAGTGAAGTGGATTTTTGTTGTGTTCATCAGAGGATTAGGATTTTTGGTGTGTTCATCATAGAACTTTGTGGTGTTTGTCAGGGGGCGAAGTGAAAATGTGGGGTGTTCATTAGGAGGTGAAGAGGGACTTTTGGGTGTTGATTGATGGGTTTAAGTGAAACTTTTTGGCATTCATCAGGGGGTAAAGTACAACTTTTTGGGAATTCATCAGGGGGCGAAGTGGAACTTTTGAGTGTCCATGAAGGGTAAAGTGGGACTTTCGGTTGTTCATCAGGGGGTGAGGTGGAACTTTTGGGTTTTCATCAGGGGTGAAGTGGAACTTTGGGGAATTCATCAGGGGGTGAAGTAGAACTTTTAGGCATTAATCAGGGTTTGAAGTATGCCACATTCTTTTGTAGGGCTATTAAGTACAGCTCGTCACAGCAGTGGAAGTTATTCATCAAGGAACCACGTGGTGAAGTGCAACTTCTGGGGTGTTCATCAGGTGTGAAGTGTAACTTCTGGGTGTTCATTGTGGGGTTTATTGGAACTTTTGAGGTGTTTGTCAGGGGGTGAAGTGAAAGTTTTGGGGTGTTCAAAAGAGGTGTATTGGAACTTTTGGGGTGTTTATCAGGGGAAGAAGTGGAACTTTTCGGTGTTCATAAGGGGTGAAGTGAAACTTTCGGATGTTTATCAGGGTAGTGGAATTCTTCAGGTGTTCATCAGGGAGTGAAGTGGAACTATGGGGGGTTTGTCAGGGGTGAAGCGGAGCTCTTGGATGTTCATCAGGGGGTGAAGTGGAACTTTTTGGGTGTTCATCAGGGGTGAAGCAAAACTTTTGGGATATTCATCAGGGGGTGAAGTGGGACTTTTGAGTGTTCATAAGGGGTGAAGAGAAACTTGGATTTTCACGAGGTTGTGAAGTTGAACTTTTGAGGTGTTCATCATAGAGGTTAAGTGATTTTTCTTGAATGTTCATTGGGTGAAGTGGAACTTTCGATACTTTCGATTGTTCAACAGAGAGTGAAATGGAACTTTTGGGTGTTCATCAGGGAGTGAAGTGGAACTTTTGGGTGTTCATTAGGGGGTGAAGTGGAACTTTGAGGTGTTTGTTAGGAGGTGAGGTGGAACTTTTGGGTGTTCATCAGGGGGTGCAGTGGAACTTTTGGGAATTCATCAGGGGGTGAAGTAGAACTTTTATGCATTCATCAGGGTTTGAAGTAGAACTTTTGGGTGTTCTTCAGGGGGTGAAGTGGATCGTTTGGGTGTTCATCGCGGGGTGATGTGGAACACTTGGGTGTTCTTCAGGGGGTGAAGTAGTACTTTTGGGTGTTCATCAGGTAGTGAACTGAAACTTTTGAGTGTTCATCAGGGGTGAAGTGGAATTTTTGGATGTTCATGTGGCAGTAACGTGAAACATTTTGAGGCTCAACATTAACTGAAGCTGAGCTTCTCAGGTGTTCAGAGGGTATCCACGGTCATGGGGTTCATCATGAGGAACTTCTGAAGAGTTCTGTGGACAATCATATAAATGCATATCTGTTGGCGTTGATCAGGTATGTTTAATGTCCTCATCCTTCAGTGTAGACCAGCTGTGAATGATTTTTCAACACTGATCTATAAACATGTGATCTTTCCTTTCCTTTATCATAATTTTGCAGGCTAGAATCCAAGCTACATTTGACTGTATTAACATATAGTCACTTTCCTTTTGAACCCTTGTCTTTCTCAATATTGCATGTTATTTTTGTTTAATCCTGTAACTTGCATTGGAATAGTCAGAAAATGGATCAAATTGGGACAGAATACGCAGTTGATTTTTTTTTTGTACATTTATTTTATAGCATTATTAACATGTGTTCCTCTCTACTCTGCATGGTACATGTATGTCCTTGTTTGAGTCATAGTTTTCTTTCCTTTTCCCTCTTCCATCCCTTTTTGTCATGTAAGATTACAAAGTCATTTACTTAAACATGACACATAATTACAATCAACCTTCATAAAAATGTTTTTACTGTACATGTGTACCCTTGACATGAACATGATGTGATATTGATGATTGTAGAGGTACAGGTATACTGTCTTAACTTACATCTTTCCCCACAATATTAAAGGGGAAATGGGGGAGGTTACGCATCAGTGAGCCCTGGTCTATCTTCTTATAGCAGACATTGGATAGTAAAATTTCATGACACTATGCTTTCATACAGAAATATTATTAGTTACTGGAGATAACTGACATATATATATTTTTAACTTAAAGTTCAATTTGTCGAATACATACTCCTAGTTAGAAATGTCTTCCTATATTAAATCATAAAGAGAAAAATCGCATTTAGAAGCTATAAATCTGTTCACTGGCACATGTAGAGTGTCAGTTAATTTTCATTCTGTGATTGTATTAAAGGTGAACTGCAAATCTTTTGATTGTTCTGCTAAAATGTCACAAATCAAGGCCTTTGTAGTTGTAGTTGTTTATGTGTGGTAATAATTCTGTTGATTATTTTCTTTTCCGGGTATATGATAAGCCAAACTTATACCACCAGAAAACGGGAGCAACAACTTTCGAAAACGTCATTGATTGCCGCCCCTTGTTTTTGGAAGATAATGACGTTATACATGTTGTAGTGGTCCTCTCTCATTCATCCGACATAGCACGACGTCATGTAAAATAATACATTAACTAAAACTTGAATGAAGGAGACATCTATAACGTCATAACATTCTACAAGCAAACAGAGACAAGCGATGGAAGTTTTCAATACAGATTTATTATTAGTACAATTTAGCAAAATATATTCACCCCAAAATCGTATAACATTAATATCACAAGATGTATAAAGCAACATTTTAGAAAAAAATTAAAAGCTTTACAGTTCACCTTTAAATACCTTATATTGGGCTTACCATTGTTGGCATAACTTTATACTATCAGTCTTTAAATATGTTAAAGAGTAAGTTCAATGTTGTTTTTACCCATCTACACATGTATGTGTCTGGTCATAATGAACTTGATAAACAACCGCTTTCAGAAAAAAAAATCAAAACACCAATTAGCACAATGTCAAATGTCACATTGATCAGGTTTAATTATGACAGAAGAAAAACCCATAACAAACAGGTCACTACTTCTTCATATTCAACATTCCCAGGGCTTGTCAGTTTATACATGAACATTTAAGATCTATGTATTTGTTTTTACCTTTTAAATGCTTACATGTAGGTAATGGTGAAACCCATTGATTCAATGTGAACAGTAACAGCATAGTAGGGTATACATGTAAATGCAATTGTCAGAGTGAAAAATATCTCAAATTTACCATATCATCATGGCCATATGTACCCTTTTTGTATTAGATTCTTTAAGCAAAAACAGTTGAATGAATACAAAAATAACATGTTATATCTATATCATCGCTGTTATAGTTTTTGTATGCTATAAATTTGTTTTGTTTTTATAGTGTGAAGGATGTTTTGGCGATTTCCAACACTCCATTGTCATGTTCAGCACCAACATGAGAGATGTCAGCTGTTTGGGCATATTATTTTCAGCCCACCCCCCCACCGCAATCATTTCAATCTTTGGCAAACAGGACTTCAGGCCTTAACATCTCTTCATTCATCAATAAGACTCATTAATTTGAGATATTCAATCTATTTTTACATACATGCATAGTGTATCTTTAGAACTGCAAGCTGTTTTGTTTTTTGGACATCCAGAATATTGCAGATATAAGAATTATTTGTTCAAATACATGTAGACATTAAATGAAGCAAAATTTAACCAGTTTGGTTAACTCTCATTTGTGGGGTTTTTTGACTTCGAAAAGGATAATATGAAGCTGCGCATCTGAAAACCCCTCGGCTCTGGGCGCCAGCCATTCATAATGTATTCAATTTAAAACAAGACTTCAGGAACACCAAGCAGTCAAGTAACAAATATACAGATTATGAAAAATTTTGCCATTAGAAATGGCCTCAAACGTTTCCGTCCAATCAGAGAAACCGGTATTCATTACATAAGTCTGTTGATGCATCGACGATGTATACCAAATTTTACATCGAACATTTGAAAATTATCTGAGATAGAGATCCCTAATGATTTTGCATAAATTAAAGATGGCTGCCCATCCTTCCCACCATTCAGAGAAACTGATGTGGTTATTCACTGCAAGTCTCTTGATACATAGATTCTGTATACCAAGTTTCATATAGAACACTGAAATGGTATCAAAGATAAACATCATTAAAGGAATAGACAACCTTTGATAAACGTATATTGCAAATAAAAGAACAATTCCAGGAGTGCCCAAAACGATTTTTATTTCAATTTTGCAATTTTTTCCAACCGAGTAAGAAAGCCGTTAATGACAAATTCTGTCGCTTGTAAGGGCGCCGCCATTACGGCAAGTTTAGTGACGTCACTGGGCCGCAGAACACTGCAGTGAACTGGGCGGAAACGCACAGTTTGCCATGCACTGGAATAATCGCAGCCCGATAGGCCAGCAGGTGTGGCTATACATTCTTGTATTCTGCACCCTGTAAATACCGGCTGATGTTTGTACAATAACAATGATCTTATCCTTGTTGTTGAGAAATCGGGTTTGATCTGTCGGCCAGTCTAGACTGTCAAAGTGTCAATGAAACACAGCATCGAGTTGTCTGATAAAATATGCTTCCGTTACAGGCCAATACTTTTCAGCTGGTGACTACGCCAACATGCGTCAACAAAATTCGGCAGTAAAACTCACTGAGATTGTTTAATGTATAACCGAGAATGTGAATGATTCTGATTTCTGTGTTGCCAATTCAGAGAATCGAGCCTCAATAAAGATCGGCACTCAGCCAGAAAACGAAACTAAATCTGCCTCAGCTGGAGGGCCGTTACCCCGGGAAAAGATTGTCCGAAGATTTCTCTCACCGTTGAACTGTTACCGAAAGAAACTGTCTAGCATGACACGGCCGTTAAACACCCACCCAAATATACCAAATATCTAGCGTGCGAGAAAATTTACCTGAGAATGTTTATGGAATAAATCCTTGTCAGCTAATGTCAGCACTTGCACATGTGCTCATCTGATCGTTTCCTAACAGGACATCTCACAGCAGAGCCGATTAAATGAAATCCGCGTACGGCCGGCATCTACGGTACATGCATCCTCGATCGATTTCTACGGTAGATCGTCTTCAATGGGCTCGAACATGCCTGACACTAAGTTGTATCCCTCGACACTGCTCCCAAGCAGCGCAGATGAAAGCATGGTTTGGCCCAGTCATCAGTCAGGTTAAAACTCTCGGAAATGCAAGGCGACCCTTGGAAAAAGTTGAAAATCACTTGCTGCCATGTTTGCTCTCTAACAGCAGAGCGGCCCATTGACGTCATGAGCTAGTTGTCACGTGAATATCACTCGGCCGCTCATTGGTTAAACCATAAAGATGGTGGCTCCCTTCATTCAACACATCTGGTCATTTCCACAATGTTTGGGAGTATTTTTCTTCGTTAGAAAGAATCTCAAAAATAGGGAAAAAATATTTTTGGGCACTGTTTGGATTGTTCTTTCAGTCGCAGTGTACGTTTGCCCAATGTTGTCTATTCCTTTAAAGATTTTGCATAAATTAAAGATGGCCACCAAGGTTTCCGCCCAAGCAGAAAAACCAGAACTGTCTATTGATACATCGATGATGTATACCAAATTTTACATTGAGCACTTGAACCGTATCAGAGATATAGATCATTAATGATTTCGCATAAATTAAAGATGGCCGCCCATCCTTCCCGTCACTCAGAGGAACCGATGTGGTTATTCATTGCAAGTCTCTTGATACATCGATGCTGGATACCAAGTTTCATATAGAACACTGAAATGGTATCAAAGATATATATCATTGAAGATTTTGCATAAATTAAAGATGGCCGCCAAGGTTCCGCCCAATCAGAAACGCCAGAACTGTCATTTATCGTAAGTCTATTGATGCTTCGATGATACATACCAAATTTTACATCGAGCACTCGAACAGTATCAGAGATAGAGATCATTAATGATTTTGCATAAATTAAAGATGGCCGCCCATCCTTCCTGCCACTCAGAGGAACTGATGTGGCTATGCATTGCAGATCTCTTGATACATCGATGCTGTATACCAAGTTTCGTATAGAACACTTGAATGGTATCAGAGATATATTTCATTGAAGATTTTGCATAAATTAAAGATGGCCGCCAAGGTTTTCACCGAATCAGGGAAACTGGTTTGGTCATTCCTTTGAAGTTTCTTCATGCATCGATGATCTATACCAAATTTCACACTGAACAGAGAAATGGTACCGGAGATACACAAGATTAATGATTTCGCATAAATTAAATATGGCCACCAAAGTCTCCAACCAATCAGGTCCAGATTCAATAGGGTTCTGGGTCATGAGCATATGGATGTGCAGTGCAAGTTTGGGGTGCCTAGGGTAAGTCGTTCTAAAGATATCTTGGTAACAAGAAAGCTGTGATGGTTTCGCATAAATTAAAGATGGCCGCCACAGTTTCTAACCAATCAGGTCCAGATTCAATAGGGTTCTGGGTCACAAGCATACGGATGTGCACTGCAAGTTTGGTGCGCCTAGGGTAAGTCGTTCTGAAGATATCTTGGTAACGAGAAAGGTGTGACGGACAGACGGACGGACGGACAGACGGACAGACGGACAGACGTACATGACGACGACAATACCCTTCGGCCAAATTTTGGCCGAGGGGTAATGAGTAAGTTTTACTCATGAAAATGTATATCCGGGATTTTGAGAGCAAATAATTAAAACAGATGAGGGAATCCCTTATCTATTTTAATTATTTGCTCTGAAAATATAGACGCGGGCTGGTCATGCTAAACAACTAATCAAGTGACAATGGCCTTATCATGTTAACACCATATAGATTAATGTCTCAAGCTTTTCTAAACAATACAGCACAGTATACATGTACATGTATATTACTCTTCACCATGGCCAAAATTTGCTAAAGTTAGGTTGTGAAAATCAGTAGACCTACATATACATGTCAGCAATTTGTATTAGAAGCAACATATGAAATTATTTATTTATGCAAAATGTGAAATTTTATCTTGAGAGTCGATGTCCTCAAGTCGGTGGAATTGCAATACCGCTACATGTACATGTACCTGTCCAAAAAGTAAATGTGGAGGAATGGATGAATCTGTGCTGACATGTGACTGGACGTGTGGCTTTAATTTCTCACTCAATTTTCTGTAATACATGTACATGTAGGCCCTACATGTATGTACAAATCCTCTTCGCCCAATGTACAGTTCAGAAGATTTGCAATGGGGATTGCCAATCATCCAATCATATTCTGTGATAATTACCACTTCCTGCTTGTCAAGTTTGGCTCAGTTAACCAATCATCAACTGACAGAAATAGAACTTTGCGGGTACAGGGGTCAAATTTACACCTGTCTACCTGTCCCTGACATGACATTTTTGAAAGAAACAGGTAGAGAAATAAAGTACCTGTGTCGAGTGACAGGTAGGCAATATACAATACTGGTATATATTTTTTTTGGTATTCAAAATATATTCTTTGACAAAAGTTATTCAAAACTGCTGCTAATAGTAATAATTGCATGGAAAAAGGATGTCATTAATTTATTGGTAGCTTGCAACATTGAGCTTGGACTACATACATGACATAGTACTTGACAATTTTAACGATTGCATGTTCGGGTAATTCTTATAGAGGACAAGTGAACTTTTTGATCACCTGTCTCGTGTGCCAGGTAAATTATTTTGAATATTTCAACTCCTGCAGGTATCTTCTGGCGCAAATAGCCTACATTTAGTGAGTATGGTGTTCAAAATATATTCTTTGACAAAAGTTATTCAAAACTGCTGCTAATAAGTGCATGGAAAAAGGGTGCCATTAATTTATTGGTAGCTTGCAACATTGAGCTTGGATTACATAGTACTTGACAATTTCAACGATTGCATGTTCGGGTAATTCTCATAGACGACAAGTAAACTTTTTGATCACCTGTCTTGTGTGCCATGTAAATTATTTTAAATATTTCACCCCCCCTCCCCGGCCTTCGCAGGTACATGTATCTTCTGGCGCAAATGAGTCTACATTTAGTGTGTATGATTATAATACCTTTGACTTTGAAATTAGGATCAGAAGTTAGTTTAAACATAATTTTTTTATTATCAGCCTATATAAAATGTTATACTAACTATGTGGAAATATTTTATCCAGTGATATTTATAAACTGGCATATTGTCATAGTGTCACTAATATATTTTTATCATTGAGAAAGTGGTCATATAACACTACCCTATCTTCATTATTCTGGGATTAAACTATCTTAGAATAGAACAGATTCAAGTGCTAGAAATTTGTCGAGTCCCGTGCGAGATTCGAACCAGCGACCCCAGCGTAAAGGCGCCTTATCGCCAGCACTGTACATGTATGTCGGCGATCTAAACCACTCAGTCAATGGGCCTCCCACTCAACCAACCAGGTCAACGGGCCTCCCACTCCAGATAGTGTAATCCCAGAATAATGAAAATACAGTGTCATTAATGTAGGCATACTATTTTCAATAATGGTTAAAAATATCCTCCCCCCCCCCACCCCAATCCCCTCTAGCAGGCCAAAATAAAAATTGACCAATCTGAAAGATTGCACCAGGGCAGTGGGTCACAAGTCCTACATGTAGTCAATCATTTCTTCCAATTTATATCGTGAAAA
>JAVTVY010033228.1:0-14126 GCA_036873755.1 Hanleya hanleyi | reverse complement strand
AACATCCTTTTCTCGTCCAAATTTTATCTATTTGCATGAAATTATCAGCACCCCAAGATCAGCATGCATAGATATAGATATAAATAGTGAGAAGACAGTTTCTTGCAAAAGAGAAGTGGAACTGTCTTCCAATTATGCTGGCAAGACATTATAACGTTCATATCGTCACATTCACCTCACCGAAAAATATTGTTTACTACTCATTTTTTACAGTAGTCATGAGATGTATCGGCTTCTCAGACAAGGTATGACAATATTACATTACATGGTGTTAGGTTCTAGTTTCGGGAAACTTGGGAAAGTACAAGAATCTAATGTACGTCACAAATTATTGCACATACAACACAAATAGCTGGTCGGCAAGGGTGCAATTATTGTGCCACACAGCCGTGAAGCTTTCTACATGAACCTTCCTAAATAAAATCCATTTATGTTTTTATTTACACGCGGTAGCACGTGGACCAATATGGTAAACATGATCGGGAAACAGTATCCAATTATGGCATCATTTCCAGACGGTGTGCGTGAACATCAAAGATTTACTCCAGCCGAGAAGTCTGGCTTTGTTAGGCGGCAGAAAATACCAAAAGATCGTGCCGTGCGAAGGTGTTAGTATCGGTGAACTAAACGTCAGTCATTGTCAAAGTGAACAGGCAGAAATTATCGTGATTGGCTTATTATGAAATCTCGTAGTAGACGGCCGGCCAAGTACCTCAAAAACGCCTTTAAAAACTTTCAACGGCATTTTTTGTTACAAATGGGTACCCATGCTAAATTAGTTCTTTGAGTGGTGGGGATCAATGTAGAAGCGGATAACAGCCTGATTTTGGTCAATTGAGGTCATTTTGGGGTCACTCTTTGGGTCAAATAAGGTCAAAAATGGGTAAAAATCGGTTATAAATAAACATGCACCGTATTGTTTGTTACCAATGAGTATCCAAGCTGAATTAGTTGTAAATATTGTAGAGTGTAAGGTACTCATAGATATCACGTTTATTGTAAGAATTAAGATCATTTTAGGGTCACTTTTGGGACAGATGAGGTCAAAAATTTGTGAAAATCGGTTATAAATTAATATTCATAGTACTAATTGTTCATAATATAAGACGTGAGCAAAATCCGTGATTTATTAGTCATATTTTGTTCTATATGAAATTGTATGGTATATCTTACAGGCTAGAATTGTTATATATGTTATCTTTAGCGACCTTGGACGATGTATTTGTATACAGGTGTCTCCTATAGTTTCTAATATGCTCGTGGTGTATCACTCCTGTCATATCTATCGACTGCTGTTATTGATTTTGCTTTTTTCCTTATCTTGCACTGTTCACTTCATGTAATTTATTTATAAGCTCCACCTGTAATTTATTTTGTTGAATTTAGGGTAAGGCGTTTATATAGGCCTCGCCTGTTCGCCGATCCTCTTTTCTTTATTGGGAATAAAATATAGTTTAAACCACTAATTGTTACAAATGTAATCAGTATTATGTAGTGTGGGGTTTATATTAGTCATAGATAACACGTTCATTATACAAATTAAGATCATTTAGGGTAACTTTTTCGAAAATGAGGTCAAAAATGGGTACAAATCGGTTATAAATTAATATCTATAATGTTACAAATGGGTAGACAGGCGGAATTAGATGCATGTAGTGTAGGGTTTAAGGTAGGCATAATAATCATTATGCAGCCATTATATTGTCAGTCGATGATTATTTTTCTAGCTGATGATTGTACGAATAGAGCGAAACTAGGTCCATAAATAGTCAGATCGATCTGTTTTGTGAAGGGGCTTGGCTTGGAGAAATTGCTACTTTCAGCTCCATGTAATCACAATACCTTGAATTATAAGAGCAAAATGAGAAATTATATGAGTCTCAGATGTATCCATATGGTTACCATTTTGAATTTAATAATTGTTTTCTTAGCTGAAGATTATGCCAACAGAATAAAAATAGACATAATGTAATAAGCTATGGCATTATTCTGCTCAATTTAAACAAAGTTATATCCAGAATAAAAATATTCTAACAGTAATTTGAAAAAAGAATTTCCGGATGACTCCTTTATGGTCGCCATTTTGAAGTTAACTATCATTTTTAATCTGACGACTAAGCAAATAGATTCAAAATGGGCAAAATGTATCTGGCTAAGATGTGAGACACTTCGGTTTTGACAAATTTGCACAATCTAAGAATAATGCCTTGATATACACGAGCAACATGGAAAAGCAGGAGATAACCCCACACAGCTGCCATATTGAATTTGAACATCGTATTGTGATCTTGGGGCTATGCAAATAGATGAGCTAGTTGTTAGGCTATGCTATGCTGTTTTGATCAGTTTTCACAATTAGCGAATAAAAGTGGCTTGAAGTAAACGAGCAACATGAAAAAATATGATTTCATATGGCCACCATTTTGAATTTGACCATCAAATCGTGATCTTACGGATACGTAAGTTGATTCAAAAAGAGCATTGGACTATGCTTGGAGATCCCACAATTTTGATAAATATGCATAATGAGCTAAGAATAATGCCTTCAACTATAGGAGCAACGGCCAAAAGTGTGATTTTCAGATGGCCCCATATGACCGCCATTTTGATTTTGACCATCAAATCTTGATCATAGATATATGTAAATAGATTTAAAATGGACATAGGATGTTAGGCTATGCATAAAGATCCCTCAGATTTGATACATTTGATCAGTGAGGTGAGAATGATGCCTTGAACTGCATGAGCAACAGGAAAAAGTGTGATAGAATATCTGCAAAGATTTAGCACGAATTTGTTATAGCGTTACATCTAGATGGTATTCTCCCTACTTCTCATGACTAAATTGTTTGTTAAACCACTCATGATCAAGGTTTAGACGAACGTTTACATTGAGCAGTCCAGTAGACGATAGAACCATCTGCCATTTTCTACCCTGGTTAAGACACATGATATACATGTAAACTTTCACTGAAGGCTCTCTTGAAAAAGTTTCATTAAGTGGCATTGGGTTTGTCCAGTCTTCCATCAATTATTAAGCCAAATAAATGCTTCTTACGATGTATGTCATTTTTCCATCTTGTCTCAAACATCAAAACGGTGCCCTTCCTTAGTACAACATTTGAAATAAAATGTTTCACATATGGTATCAGTTTTTAAAAAAAAATGACCAGATAAAATGTAAAAAGATCATGGCCAGAAAACGCTGCCTGAAATTGATTGAGACCTTCTTATCCATGATAAATTTTCTATTTGGTTTACTACTCCACATCTTCAAAATACCACTGAATAAAGTTATACAGAATGTTGATGTACTTTCTACAGACTCGGTTCTATGAAAGCCTCAGAATCCACATTCATATCAGACACAAGCTTGGAAAATCATCACCAGAGATTCTGTTCAATCTTCTCGTATTTCTCAATTAGTATATGACATTTATCACCAAATTTCAGAAACCTTAAACCGAGTCGATACATAGCATAGCCTTGCCCTAGGATATAGTACGGTCCGTATTTTGCATCTTGGCATTTCCGAACCAATTTCTGCAGGAGTGTTTTTGGCGTTGAAAGGTATTCACAAAATGAGAAAATCCTCCTTTGAGATATTTATATGCCATTTGTAAGTACGCCTGAGATATAACTATCCCAGAGGGGTAGGTGACCATTTCGAAATTGCGGTCGGTTGCCGTTGTTTTAGGTTAAAATACATAGTTATTTTTCCTATTTGCGAGCATGTTAACATTTGAACTTTCAAATATGTACCTGTAAATGCATGCTGAATTTTGATTATAACTTCGAATACAATATAATAATGTCAGAGATACAACAAACAAGCGCTGGATGAGCGCAAAGACCTCCGTCGAGGCAACAGGGTCCGTAGGGGAATACATCACTGAATAACATAGGGCCGGATGCCAAGCTCAATTTTGCATTTGTTGGACGTTAACTTCACCAATGGTAATTAACCTGGGATTGAGGGTTCCCCACTAGCATGTCCAGCCAGGGATGTGGAAGTCACATTCCCCGCACATAATTTTTGTCTGATTTCACGTGCTTGAAATATTGGGGTATGGAATAGAGTATATTGATGGAAAACCTGGAATACTGCTTGAGACATTAGGCCCCTTCCCACCCACCCCTCCCCCTGAGAGGACGCCCCCACCCAAATCAACACGTTAGCGGCAGAAATGAGACCCTGTGTGCCTAGTTTTACCAACTTGCTTGTGATTTTGTGCTATAGGCCCTACACATCAACACTTCATATTTTGTATGTGTACAGTATAGCATCCTCATTGACAAAATCCTCTACAAAACACACCTAATTTTACCGACACTCCGTTCTGATCTGTCTCAGCATCATGTGATGAGGATTCAATGCGCTCGGTATAATTTTGTATACTGGTGTTACAGGTCACCTTCACCATACTGTATCAATTACCATGGACTTTTACATGTATCACATTCATATTGAATGGTGATGGCTGATGAGAATATTGTCAATATGGAACAAATGGCTGGATTCCAGCAAATAAAAAGTTCATGTTAATCATAAACAACATACAATTAATAATACTATCAAATAATTATGTTTATTCCTTGTCGACATCAATATATTACAGACAATATTATGACTGAATCATGGTAACAGATATTCAAGGGTATATATGTCTACACTAAACTGAAGGAGACCCATGATGCGTATTATATTGTGTTGTAAAACTTCACTTGCTAATCTCGATTATGTTGCTTATTGTGAAAATAAATGAAGTTATGAAAATAAATTTAGTATGATTGCCCATTGCCCTCAAATTAGAAATATCTTCAGCAGCTAAAGTTAAGCCAATCATAACAATATATAACACGATGGTATTGTTGTAATATCACCCAGGTATTGATCTTTGGTTAAGAATGTAATGAGATACATATACTTGTTCTTTGTGTTATTCTGTATGCAGTTCATTCTGTATGTATTTTATACATGTACATATACCAGAAGTGGAATTGAAATTTGAATAAAATAATCAAAATATGTTTGGTTTTTACCTCTACTCAGGAAATGAAGTCTTTGTTTCTAGAAGCTAAATCATTTTAGACACATTCAAGTCCTCACCTGGTCAAGGGAGATAATTTTGTGAAAAAAAAGTATAGATCCACACTGGTGCAGACCAGAAAGTTTTATGACCTTTGATGATATTTGTGGAGCATGCTGCAGGACTTTAACTTCCATGGATCTGATATTATCCACACAATCCCATTCTACATGATATTTTTGGCATAACACCGATAAACTGGATCCCTTCATTCATGTGTTCTAGATCCAGGAGCTATTGAGAGCTGCAGGTTTTGTAAAAGTTAGATCCAATTATTCTGAGTGAAGGAATGAAGTCCGGCATGGTTGTTTTAAGTTAGAACTGGGCATCCTTGGAAATGTCTGACCGATTGACACATGTATCACTCTGCCGGTCGTCATTACATGTGTAATGTTTATTTCCTGAGGAATCAGCTGATATCCAATGGGGGGGGGTTGTGGCCAATCACTGGCTCTGATTTTCACCACCTCTGTCATTCCACACCTTTCTGACACAGCTGAACCAATCGATAGTCTGTATTGGTTTTTCTATTTCATCCAGTACATCCATTGTGTAACAGGCCTGTTGCATCTGATATCACAAGTGCTGAATCCATGATCTGCAGGTTGGAATCAATTATATACATATTTAATATAAAAAACTCACTTCATTTTCATTAAAACTGTTAATGGCCTTCATTATATTTCATTCTTTCATCATACTCAACAAGCTGAAATCCATCATACATGTACCAGTTCACTCCTTTCGTACGTGTACTTAATAGAACTGGGACCTGACCATGTTACAAGAATTTGCAAAGGTATGAAATGAGAACTGAGTACTATGAGAACTTAATCCAATCTATGAGTGATCAATAATATGAATCCTGTCGACGATGATGGATCTTGACCACTGGTTGGATTGGAGTTCAACGTTGTTCATGTTAGTGGCATGAGCATGATAAGAATCCAGGATATTATAATCTAGAACGGGATTGTTTATATCAGTAACTTCTCTGTGGAGCAATATTTTGATAAACGAAAATTAGATCACAAAAGAGAGTACGTATACTGTGTTTGAGGAATATTTCTTTCATGGAAGGTGAAATTTGAATGAATGGTCTGTGTTGGCAGTGTGTCTGATGTTCTTGCAAAGACAAGAAAATTTTCTGTGTAATTTATTATTTATTGATATATTTATTGATTTTCTTTTTGTCTATTTGTCTTGAAATGTATATCATGATCTGCTTCTTTCATCTAATGATAGTGTCTGTTTGGTTCCAGATCACGGGGGCTGAACAAAGCATGTGGAATATGATCATATAGCAAATAAATGTGGTATGTCTAGGACTTAAAATAAAAAAATAAATGGGGAAAGGTTCTATCCATGCTATCAGTCAAAAATCTCAATAATGTAGGCCTACATGTGGAATGTAGACACTCCTTTGTCATACAAGTGTCACAGCACACAATGTCGATGTCACTGAACTGTTAGGATAAAAGACAAGGTTTACCATGTTGTCAAACAAAAAGTATATGTATATTATTTATCAGCTTTATTAAATAAGTTTACAGACTTTGGTGCTTCTGCAAAATCAAACCATTATACAACTGTTTTCACTCGTTCATTTTAAATGGACTGTAAAGCTGAGAATGGTATCCTGAGGCAAGGTAATTTGATAGGTTCAAGAATAATTTTTAATTCAGTGTATTGAAATGTTAATTGACATGTATGCTGCTGGGGGATGAACTTTTGAAATGGAAATTGGGACAGAGACACATGTGGTTTCGTTTGACAAACAATAAACTGTGATTTGATGCGACATTACAATAATGCTGGTAAATTATATTTGATAAATGCACAAGAAAATAATGCCAAAATAAGTAGCCATACCCCCCTCCCCCAAGAAAATATAATTTATCAGCAAAATTTAGAATAACTGTTTTTAAACAACCAGGCTGGTGGATATCATCAACTGAAAGAAAAAAAGTATCAGAAAAATCAGGGCATCGTCGATTGTGCTGTTGTCTTCCAGTCAGTGCGTGCATGACCTCCCGTGCATTTGATATGCAACAACAACAACTTGGACTATTTGGTTGGCTTCGACATAAGTCATCAGCCGACAAATACTTTACGATATATAGAAATGACGGGTGGTATACTAGGAATCATTGTGTTGTAATGACATAAAATGGCGGGAAAACGGTCAAAAATCGCATTGTCCATCTCTACAAGCTGGAGAGCCGCCATGTTGAATCTCCTGGTGGAAGCGGCCAACCTCCCATTACGTGTAACTCGTGAAGCATGATGGGAGGTGGCACCCGACTACAGAAGCAAGGCCCATTGAAATGCATTGCAATGAGGGTTCCCCATTATTCCAATAGTGTTCAACAACTTAGCTTCAAAATTTCGTCGGGAACCATAGCAATCCCTATTGGAAATCCCATGAATCGTGGGTTCCCCATATTACAATTATTTGGCGGAAGATTTCACGTTGCTCTCCTAGACCTCCGTCTGATCGACGGAGGTAAAAAAATTGACAAAATCTGGTGGATTGTATGAATTCCAAAATGTGATAAGAGTCAGAACCACAGTCCAAAACAGGATATGCCCATCTGTCTGTTAGTTTAGGAATCCTTTCTCTTGCTATTTGTCAAGTAGCCGCTGGAATTCCTTCAAAAAATATTCTCCAGACATTAGAAATTTATTGCCAAACTACTGTTCGCTGGTTTGATTAAAATCTTGTGATTGTAGTGTAATTTTGATGAAGAGCGGCGTTCCGAAAAAGTCAAATTTGGAGAGTTGCCAAATTTTCCATTCTGTAAACCATAGACTTCACATTTGGTTTTTAAAGCAGTTTTTAGAATTTTGGAGTCCATGTTTGTAGGTAACCAGTTGGATTTACCTGTAAAGGGAGGTTCTCGCCGAAAGAAGATCTAAAGCGATAGACTAAGGAGATTCGACCATTGATTATCGCTTCACTGAATTCATCTATACAAATATGTTCACTGGTTGGAAGAAGTTCCGACATTTGGAGTTCGATAAAATGAAATTTGGATCTTGGGAAAGCTGTTATGAGTGAGCTGCCCGTATTGTGCAGTTATTTGGTTGCTTTTCCTGGATCATCAGCTTTGTTGTTCACGCCGATGTTAAGGATTATTTTCTTGGGTTGGGAAGACCCTTTGCAGCTCTTAGTTATACGCCGATGGTTGTTAAAATTAGCATCTGGATAACGTTCTACCTGCATATCTGAATGGGAATCTAAATTAATTCGAGAAAGGTTTTTAGTTACATCAGGAAGGTACCAGTCCTGTTTATCTGAAACTTCATGCCTGAATTTCAAAATGTTGTATTTGAAACTCCGCCATCGATGGTGAGATTTTGGCGGCGGTAGAGGAGTTTTGGAAGGAAGGTATTTGATTAGACGAAAGGAATAGAAACACATCAGGTAACACCAAAGACTTGCGTTGGGAAAACCCTCTGTAGTACAGGTATACGCCGAAATTAGTACATGAATAGAATTCTACCTGTATATCTGGAAACCTGAGTTGATCCGAGATTGATTAGAAGAGCTGAAAAGTAGAACGTTTTTCGTTACATTAGGAAGTCCTTTTTACATCTAAAACTTCATCAGGAGTTTCCTAAATGTTTTATCTGAAACTCGTGATGCGCATCCCCGCCATCAGTGGTGATCTTGCGGCAGCGGTATAGAAGTTACAGAGGAGAGGTGTTGGATTAGACGATCGGGGTGTGGAGGGTACACGGTTAGAAGCTATGGAGCTAGAAGAATAAGTTGGGATTATTGACAGTGGAATAGGCTTAAAGGCGATGGGAGAAGAGCTGTGGATTGCTGGAGGACATTAGTAGATTTGGTCTAAATAACCTGTAATATCAGTTTCCGGAGGCAGTTTTCATAATGCCTAAGTAGCTCATTCTAACTTCCACGTGCTCATTTTAGATTAGCGAGTCCTATTGCCAACTCAGTGTCCGAACTGCGCTGAGCTGATTTGAAAAAAAACGTTCATCCGTCTTCCACTCTACTTCTCACTGAATTTTGATAACTGTTCCCTCGCAATACCAATATGGTGAAGACACTGTAACGTCTGGTATAAAGCTTTGACCAGACCGGAAAAAAGGGTCTGAATATCCATATGAAGGTCTGCGAAAATTTCATCATGTATGTGTGGACCGTAATTTAGGGTCATATCTTAGATCTTTTTGAGAGGTCAAGGTTTAACAATAATATAAAGCTGAACAGTAATTAACCTCGATAAAACAGTAATGCAACCCAGCAAAATTGAACTACACAAGTGAACAATGCGTAAAACCCTAAAAAGGAAATTAAAAATAGTTAGTCAAGAAAAAAGATAAATATCAGGTGGATAAAGTTTACACCGTCGTTGGCTAGTAGCTTTTCGGATGATTATCTTTCTTCAATAGCCGAGAAACAAGTCTGAGATCTCTGGAAATGCATTATATTTATACCCTGTACTAGCAGGTGAAACGATTGTTTTTGCAAAATGCGGTTGATAGTCCGGTCTAACCTTCCTGTTTACAGTAGTTTTGAGGTGACATTTTCACCAGAGTGACGACGGGTAGCGGCGTATCAGGAATTACTGAATAACTTACTGGCCTCTACAGTGGTGGTGTCTGATACGTAGTCTACTATACCACATGACCGTTTCTATCTTTATGACAAGGGTTAGATTTTTGTTCTGATCCTACCTTCCAACTCCTTCCCATCATTCTCATACTGCGAGTTGCTTCCATATTTATTGTGGATTAATTTCTCAGCCAGCTAACTCTTCATTTAACTCTTGAGCCTAATGTTAATGGCGAGACTAAATATCCAAGGAATTACTGCACTTAAATTCCTCCTTGAAAATAAATACCCTTAACTTAAGATAATCCTTGTCAATCGTAATGACCTGTACTCCTATTAAACACCAACGGCTTCTCCCTAATAATTATTTCACTAAAAGGTTGTGTTGACTTCATCATGAAGTTTCTGCCTGTATGAAACAGGCTCCATCTCATATGTTGCCAGAATGGTTAATGATATCCCTTACCAAAAAATCCTATAGGATCCAATGGGACAGATGATCTGTCCTATAGGATCCAATGGGACAGATGATCTGTCCTATAGGATCCAATGGGACAGATGATCTGTCCTATAGGATCCAATGGGACAGATGATCTGTCCTATAGGATCCAATGGGACAGATGATTTGTCCTATAGGATCCAATGGGACAGATGATTTGTCCTATAGGATCCAATGGGACAGATGAGCTGTCCTATAGGATCCAATGGGACAGATAATTCTGTCCTATAGGATCCAATGGGACAGATAATTCTGTCCTATAGGATCCTAAGGGATAGATAATTCTGTCCTATAGGACGGATTATTCTATGCTATAGAATATGTGTGTTCTATAGGACAGCAATTCTATCCAGTAAGAATTGTGTTTGTCCTTAACATGTGACAGAGTGTGAGAAACCAAACACATTTTACATGCATACATTTGCAAACAAAAGCACCTCATAGGTGGAAAATGTGAAAAATCTCATAAAGCAATGTTTTTTTTATAATTTTTTTCTGCATGATACATATTTACAAATATTGAACATAAGGCAAGAAATCGAAGTATTTTGTCTGTTATCATTCGCAAATATCAGCACGAGTATGTCTGTAAGCTTATATATCCAACTGATACAATGCTTCGTTGATTAATTTATTGGAAGATATGAATGAATTTAATTCAATTTCTGGTACACAAATTAAAACCCAATTTAAACATGTAAATTCTACATTCGGAATTTCTGTAGACTTTTAATTACATCAATCGAGGCAGTAAATCCTAATAGATTAAACATATTCTGTTTTTTAAATCTCCGTAAAATGGGGTCTTCGATGGAATTTTTTTTAACTGTGGAAATGGTATTAAAAATTAGAAAAGAGGCATGTTAGTGCATTGCCTCGATTTCAGTATTTGTTAGTCCACGGCGGGGATCAGCAAATGTAGTATACAATGACATAATAATGCAATTCGTAAATACCGAATATGCATATATATATAAACACTAACATGGTAAACATTCTTCATGAAAACCAAACTTTACATTCGTTTCACTCCAAAAGAGCATAAAAACATCTAAAGAGATTCATTACAAAATGTTAGTTTACCATGTAATCATTTTAGATGTATATGGTTCTTAACTATTCATAGTTGGGAAGTGTCCATACTGTTGTAAACGATCTGATTGTTCAATAAGCTTATTGAGATAAAAATTAATCTCCATTTTTTGGACAATCGATCAAGTAAATTTGAACAGTTCATCAAATCTAGAAAATAAAGTGTAAGCTTACTATCCGCAGAATTTAACAATTGGGCATTTTTACCTTATAGTTCAATTGTTCATTGACACAAAATAAATTTCTTCCAATGAATACAAAAATATCCCCTCATGGTGGCAACAGATTTCCAGCAGATAAGACAGCAGATGTAGAAATGTACTTTTTTTGATTGATTGAAATTGTAGTTTAACTGCCGCTTCCCATACGGATTTCGCGGCCCATCAACTCAATGTTTTATTTAAATTTCACGGTACATTTCTTCGTTAATTTAAGATCTTTTGCAGCGCTAGATATTAAAATAAATAATTAAATAATGAATAACAATAACAACGAGGAAACATAAATACTAGTACTTTTTTCTTCATCTCCTCTGGTTTTATAGCATTTCCAAAAGAGAAACAGCTTGATACAATGCTTTTGTATCGCAACAAAGAATTTGGGGTTTCAGTGGACGACAGAGGAGGCATAAATAAGCCTGCGTTTGCAGCGAATATAAATAAATAATTTACAAGAGTTGAATGTTGGAAAACAGGGGGTAGTCTTCCACATTGTCTAATGCATTAATTTCCCGATCAAAGATAAAGTGGGCTTATTCTACCGGTATGATACTGCATTAAACTGGTCTGAAATACCATTTCTGCTCATGCTGTTTCAAATAGTTAATGCTACCATTGTTTAACGATACCGTTAAGACTTCCGCCCGTCATGTTATGACTTTTCCCAGCAAACCAAACTCCCCCACAGTGCAATATGATCTTTACCGGATTACCCTGAACGAGCAAAAAGTTATATACCGGCTGTCCTATCAACGGAAATATAGTACATATGTTCACATTATGTGTTAAAATCGGGGCTGAAATATCCTAAGTTTCCCCCATATAATTGTGTGTTAATCAATATACCTCCCCATTTTGTTAGATACAATGACGTCACTGGGGGAGTTGCATACTGTTATAAATTAGCACTTTACACTTTAATTTTTAATAAATAATTAATTAATAATCAGTCCAATCAAAAGATTTTATAATAAAATTGGACATGATTTTCAAGAAAAACATGGACATTAATGAATACAGTACTCTACCCTCTTCATTATCACCAATTATATACAGATAATATTATTTTATTTTCCTGGTAGTCTATTACATTAGCAATTGACTTGCTGGTATTAATCCAACAATTTGAGGAGAGTTATCTCCCCTGTACCGGTATATTTTAATTGGCCACTGGTGGCGCCACCATGCTGTCACATGAGAACAGAACAACTGCAGGATAGAGTGCAAAAAGCAAGTTGATTTGTTCATGTGAAGCTGGAACTATTGAGGTTTGAAGAACTGTATTGCAGATGGTGATGAGTGAAGCTACATGTAGTGATGGTAAGTAAGTTATAAATATAATTATAATGTTATAACTTAATTAGCAAAACAATTCTAATTTCTAGTTAAACTCAGAATGTTGTAATCTGGACCCTCTATGAGCTTTCACTATCAACAAGTTTTCTTGATATACTTGACATATTAAACAATTGATATTCTTCTCAGTAACTACTGCAGTACTTCACCTTATATTTGCAGTCAAAATTAATGACTCATTTAACCTGGAATTCACAAAGAAATATCCAAAACTCGATCTGTCTCAATATCTTTTTCAGATCCACCCAGCAGGTTCATCAAGGAGGGTGACTTGCCATTGTTGCATTGTCAGCTAGAAAAGCCCAGGCTTGGGGACCTCATGTGAAGATTGGCCATGCAGCCCTGGAGGAAATCCCCCAGAGGGTGAGATATTATCACACCACTGCTTGTGTATTTCCTGTTTATGACAAACAGTAGGATTTAACTTGCTAGGAAGTTAGGGGTGGGCAATGTTAGCTCTCAATAAATCAGTTGACATCCTCACTTGTTGTTTTGAAATGTTTATTGTTTCCTGCTTATATTTCCAGAAGATTTGAGAATATTTCCATACCAAAGTTCTGATGAAATCGCAAGGGAATATATGTATTAAAATAAATTGATAACAAATACAATGTTGGCATAACCAATATTTGCTATGATAAAAATGTGACCAGGAAAAGGAGGATAAATTATGATTAGATTTCCTATCACCATAACCATGATAACAGGCTATATTTTAATTGTCTATTTATTGCCCTTCTTTAAATTGCAAATGTCTCACACATCAATCATCTTGAGGGTCTTTTTTTCATTAATATTTATCCGCAGATCTGCAAATGAAGTATTGAACTGTTTTCAATTTTAGTATGGATTGTTTTATTTACGGCGTGTCGATTTTTTATTTTAGTAGCCAGCCAAGCCAATATTTTTCTGTCACAACAAACAATTTATTTATATATTTACTATTTTCTCAGGTTGTCTTGTCCGGTAATATAAGGATGTCTAAGATGGCACTCTCTACGATTAACTGCAGTGACCCCCGGCAGATGGTGATGGATCTGGTGTCGGTCATCTTCACCAGGGAAGAGATGGCAACTTATTCCTTGACCGGCGCAAAGTCAAATGCGAACAAGACTGGCGAATGCAAGCCGCCAATTGACCAGGAAAAAATAACCGCAATACAAGGTAATGTAGTGTAATTTCTCAATTTCTAACTCTCATGTATTATTTCTTTAATTTAGTTCTCGAAGTTAATTGCTTTGTGTGTGCAGTTACATCTACCTTTATTTGATTGTTTCAAAATATTTAAA
>JAVTVY010033227.1:0-14252 GCA_036873755.1 Hanleya hanleyi | reverse complement strand
CCGTTTTTCGGCCACCAGTTGTCGTAAAACCTTACCCAAATCACTTATATGTATATATTTTCTGAAAGAGCACGATGAAACTATTATTTTAAGATATACCACTGCTATGTTATAGAAAATTTAAACTCCAACATTCTTCTCCATGCTTGCTTCATTTTTCCTAGAAAACCCCTTAAAAATGTCGAAAAATGGTCAAATTCGGCTCAATTTCCAGAAAAATCTGTAAGAGCGATTTTAATTAAACTTCTTACACACGTTCCCTGGTCCGGTCTCAGCTTAAAAAGGCAAACAAAAGTTGGTGTCAACCTAACCGTTTTTTGTCAGATTTTCTTCCCGTAAATGAGTTCCGATTTTTAGGCACACCCAAGGGGCATAACTGAGGCAGGACAAACTTTACTCCATGATCCCGATCAGCGTGTAGACGAAGCCAGCACTCGATTTGTACGTACTCGTTTGCAGCGTTGATAATGCTGAATAGGATGGCATTATAGATATAAGCTATTAAGAAGACAAGAAGAATTATGATGCAGCAGAACAAGGGCAGTCTATCGTATTATGAAATTAGAGAGGGGCCATTACTACGAAACTGTGGAGGGCAACCTTAAGGGGCAGGATGTTTTGTACGAAAGTAATTATTCACATTTATCGTAATCTCACAGTGTTTGCGAGTATGGCGGTATACAACACTTGCCAGTTATACATATTATTGTGGGAAATCCGACCGATAACTTTCCCCCTACCCCATCTTTGTTTTGATCACTTTTGCCAATTCTAGCAGGATTTTCGAGAACAAAACTCAAAATTAACCTATTTCTTCTTAATAATGTGCATCCATTCGGCAATATGAAGGCCGTAGTTGCTTTTCCGCATTCCAATGATAGCAGAAATACGGGAAAATGCAAATAAGAGATGGAACCAAGTCAAATTATTGGTAATTTTCTACTGAATTTCCTCCCAGAAACATGGGAAATACTTCAGAAACTTGAAAAATAATTCATAAAACCATAATAATATACATCTATTCCATCCTTTATGGACTGTAAATGGGTTCTCTTGTAAAGAAAATTTACACTGGCAAATTGATATCATTTTGATATGACCTAGTTCTGCCATAATATCTACCGAGATCTCATTCCAGGGGGAGATAACTCCTGTATGGAATACAGTACGCAATAACCTCAATAGTATACTAATGGACACACTGTGGATTATTTTAATCGAACTCCTGGTCTTCTTTCCACCTGCTTCCGAAAATAGCGCTTCAGGTATAACTAGGCAGTCAAAATTAAACAATCTGGCGTAATGATACATCTCCGCTCCGTAACGGAGTCCACATTAAGATAATGCATAGACTCCACTATTATGCCTTAAAGGGTGCACTCCGGAGATTCTTTTATTCGGCATGGAATAGACTATGGGTCCGTTTTTCGGCCACCAGTTGTCGCAAAACCTTCAACCCAAATCACTTATATGTATATATTTTCTGAAAGAGCATGATGAAACTATTATTTTAAGATATACCACTGCTATGTTATAGAAAATTTAAACTCGAACATTCTTCTCCATGCTTGCTTCATTTTTCCTAGAAAACCCCTTAAAAATGTCGAAAATGGTCAAATTCGGCTCAATTTCCAGAAAAATCTGTAAGAGCGATTTTAATTAAACTTCTTATACACGTTCCCTGGTCCGGTCTCAACTTAAAAAGGCAAACAAAAGTGGGTGTCAACCTAACCGTTTTTTGTCAGATTTTCTTCCCGTAAATGAGTCCCGATTTTTAGGCACACCCAAGGGCATAACTGAGGCAGGACAAACTTTACTCCATGACCCCGATCAGCGTGTTGACGAAGCCAGCACTCGATTTGTACGTACTCGTTTGCAGCGTTGATAATGCTGAATAGGATGGCATTATAGATATAAGCTATTAAGAAGACAAGAAGAATTACGATGTAGCAGAACAAGGGCAGTCTATCGTATTATGAAATTAGAGAGGGGCCATTACTACGAAACTGTGGAGGGACACCTTAAGGGGCAGGATGTTTTTTACGAAATTAATTATTCACATGTATCGTAATCTCACAGTGTTTGCGAGTATGGCGGTATACAACACTTGCCAGTTATACATATTATTTTGGGAAATCCGACCGATAACTTTCCCCCTACCCCATCTTTGTTTTGATCACTTTTGCCAATTCTAGCAGGATTTTCGAGAACAAAACTCAAAATTAACCTATTTCTTCTTAATAATGGGCATCCATTCGGCAATATGAAGGCCGTGGTTGCTTTTTCGCTTTCCAATGATAGCAGAAAATGGAAAATCGCATGTGAGATGGGAATAACAAATTAGCTGGTATTTCACTTGAATCATTCCCCAGAAACATGGGAAATACTTCAGAAACTTGAGAAATAATTCGTAAAACCATAATAATATACATCCATTCCATCCTTTATGGACTGTAAATGGGTTCTCTTGTAAAGAAAATTTACACTGGCAAATTGATATCATTCTGATAGGACCTCGTTCTGCCATAATATCCACCGAAATCTCAGTCCAGGGGGAGATAACTCCTGTATGGAATACAGTATGCAGTAACCTCAATAGTATACTAATGGCCACACTGTGGATTATTTTAATCGAACTCCTGGTCTTCTTTCCACCTGCTTCCGAAAATAGCGTTTCAGGTGTAACTAGGCAGTCAAAATTAAACAATCTGGCGTAATGACACATTTCCGCTCCGTAACGGAGTCCACATTAAGATAATGCATAATGCATAGACTCCACTATTATGACTTAAAGGGTGCACTCCAGAGATTCTTTCATTCGGCATGGAATAGACTATGGGTCCGTTTTTCGGCCACCAGTTGTCGTAAAACCTTCAACCCAAATCACTTATATGTATATATTTTCTGAAAGAGCACGATGAAACTATTATTTTAAGACATACCACTGCTATGTTATAGAAAATTTAAACTCGAACATTCTTCTCCATGCTTGCTTCATTTTTCCTAGAAAACCCCTTAAAAATGTCGAAAAATGGTCAAATTCGGCTCAATTTCCAGAAAAATCTGTAAGAGCGATTTTAATTAAACTTCTTATACACGTTCCCTGGTCCGGTCTCAGCTTAAAAAGGCAAACAAAAGTTGGTGTCAACCTAACCGTTTTTTGTCAGATTTTCTTCCCGTAAATGAGTCCCGATTTTTAGCACACCCAAGGGGCATAACTGAGGCAGGACAAACTTTACTCCATGATCCCGATCAGCGTGTAGACGAAGCCAGCCCTCGATTTGTACGTACTCGTTTGCAGCGTTGATAATGCTGAATAGGATGGCATTATAGATATAAGCAATTAAGGAGACAAGAAGAATTATGATGTAGCAGAACAAGGGCAGTCTATCGTATTATGAAATTAGAGAGGGGCCATTACTACGAAACTGTGGAGGGCAACCTTAAGGGGCAGGATGTTTTGTACGAAAGTAATTATTCACATTTATCGTAATCTCAGAGTGTTTGCGAGTATAGCGGTATACAACACTTGCCAGTTATACATATTATTGTGGGAAATCCGACCGATAACTTTCCCCCTACCCCATCTTTGTTTTGATCACTTTTGCCAATTCTGGCAGGATTTTCGAGAACAAAACTCAAAATTAACCTATTTCTTCTTAATAATGTGCATCCATTCGGCAATATGAAGGCCGTGGTTGCTTTTTCGCTTTCCAATGATAGCAGAAAAACGGGAAAATGCAAATAAGAGATGGAACCAAGTCAAATTATTGGTAATTTTCCACTGAATTTCCTCCCAGAAACATGGGAAATACTTCAGAAACTTGAAAAATAATTCGTAAAACCATAATAATATACATCTATTCCATCCTTTATGGACTGTGAATGGGTTCTCTTGTAAAGAAAATTTACACTGGCAAATTGATGTCATTTTGATATGACCTAGTTCTGCCATAATATCTACCGAAATCTCATTCCAGGGGGAGATAACTCCTGTATGGGATACAGTATGCAATAACCTCAATAGTATACTAATGGACACACTGTGGATTATTTTAATCGAACTCCTGGTCTTCTTTCCACCTGCTTCCGAAAATAGCGTTTCAGGTGTAACTAGGCAGTCAAAATTAAACAATCTGGCGTAATGACACATTTCCGCTCCGTAACGGAGTCCACATTAAGATAATGCATAATGCATAGACTCCACTATTATGACTTAAAGGGTGCACTCCAGAGATTCTTTCATTCGGCATGGAATAGACTATGGGTCCGTTTTTCGGCCACCAGTTGTCGTAAAACCTTCAACCCAAATCACGTATATGTATATATTTTCTGAAAGAGAACGATGAAACTATTATTTTAAGATATACCACTGCTATGTTATAGAAAATTTAAACTCGAACATTCTTCTCCATGCTTGCTTCATTTTTCCTAGAAAACCCCTTAAAAATGTCGAAAAATTGTCAAATTCGGCTCAATTTCCAGAAAAATCTGTAAGAGCGATTTCAATTAAACTTCTTACTCACGTTCCCTGGTCCGGTCTCAACTTAAAAAGGCAAAAAAAAGGGGATGTTAACCTAACCGTTTTTTGTCAGATTTTCTTCCCGTAAATGAGTCCCGATTTTTAGGCACACCCAAGGGGGCATAACTGAGGCAGGACAAACTTTACTCCATGATCCCGATCAGCGTGTAGACGAAGCCAGCACTCGATTTGTACGTACTCGTTTGCAGCGTTGATAATGCTGAATAGGATGGCATTATAGATATAAGCTATTAAGAAGACAAGAAGAATTATGATGTAACAGAACAAGGGCAGTCTATCGTATTATGAAATTAGAGAGGGGCCATTACTACGAAACTGTGGAGGCCAACCTTAAGGGGCAGGATGTTTTTTACGAAATTAATTGTTCACATTTATCGTAATCTCAGAGTATTTGCGAGTATGGCGGTATACAACACTTGCCAGTTATACATACTATTGTGGGAAATCCGACCGATAACTTTCCCCCTACCCCATCTTTGTTTTGATCACTTTTGCCAATTCTGGCAGGATTTTCGAGAACAAAACTCAAAATTAACCTATTTCTTCTTAATAATGTGCATCCATTCGGCAATATGAAGGCCGTGGTTGCTTTTCCGCTTTCCAATGATAGAAGAAACACGGGAAAATGCAAATAAGAGATGGAACCAAGTCAAATTATTGGTAATTTTCCACTGAATTTCCTCCCAGAAACATGGGAAATACTTCAGAAACTTGAAAAATAAATCGTAAAACCATAATAATATACATCTATTCCATCCTTTATGGACTGTGAATGGGTTCTCTTGTAAAGAAAATTTACACTGGCAAATTGATATCATTTTGATATGACCTAGTTCTGCCATAATATCTACCGAAATCTCATTCCAGGGGGAGATAACTCCTGTATGGGATACAGTATGCAATAACCTCAATAGTATACTAATGGACACACTGTGGATTATTTTAATCGAACTCCTGGTCTTCTTTCCACCTGCTTCCGAAAATAGCGCTTTAGGTGTAACTAGGCAGTCAAAATTAAACAATCTGGCGTAATGACAGATCTCCGCTCCGTAACGGAGTCTACATTAAGATAATGCATAGACTCCACTATTATGCCTTTAAGGGGCAGGATTTTTTTTACGAAATTAATTATTCACATTTATCGTAATCTCAGAGTGTTTGCGAGTATGGCGGTATACAACACTTGCCAGTTATATATATTATTGTGGGAAATCCGACCGATAACTTTCCCCCTACCCCATCTTTGTTTTGATGACTTTTGCCAATTCTAGCAGGATTTTCGAGAACAAAACTCAAAATTAACCTATTTCTTCTTAATAATGTGCATCCATTCGGCAATATGAAGGCCGTGATTGCTTTTCCGCTTTCCAATGATAGCAGAAACACGGAAAAATGCAAATAAGAGATGGAACCAAGTCAAATTATTGGTAATTTTCCACTGAATTTCCTCCCAGAAACATGGGAAATACTTCAGAAACTTGAAAAATAAATCGTAAAACCATAATAATATACATCTATTCCATCCTTTATGGACTGTGAATGGGCTCTCTTGTAAAGAAAATTTACACTGGCAAATTGATGTCATTTTGATATGACCTAGTTCTGCCATAATATCTACCGAAATCTCATTCCAGGGGGAGATAACTCCTGTATGGGATACAGTATGCAATAACCTCAATAGTATACTAATGGACACACTGTGGATTATTTTAAACGAACTCCTGGTCTTCTTTCCACCTGCTTCCGAAAATAGCGTTTCAGGTGTAACTAGGCAGTCAAAATTAAACAATGTGGCGTAATGACACATTTCCGCTCCGTAACGGAGTCTACATTAAGATAATGCATAGACTCCACTATTATGCCTTAAAGGGGCAAGATGTTTTTTACGAAATTAATTATTCACATTTATCGTAATCTCAGAGTGTTTGCGAGTATGGCGGTATACAACACTTGCCAGTTATACATACTATTGTGGGAAATCCGACCGATATCTTTCCCCCTACCCCATCTTTGTTTTCATCGCTTTTGCCAATTCTAGCGGGATTTTCGAGAACAAAACTCAAAATTAACCTATTTCTTCTTAATAATGTGCATCCATTCGGCAATATGAAGGCCGTGGTTGCTTTTCCGCTTTCCAATGATAGCAGAAACACGGAAAAATGCAAATAAGAGATGGAACCAAGTCAAATTATTGGTAATTTTCCACTGAATTTCCTCCCAGAAACATGGGAAATACTTCAGAAACTTGAAAAATAAATCGTAAAACCATAATAATATACATCTATTCCAGCCTTTATGGACTGTAAATGGGTTCTCTTGTAAAGAAAATTTACACTGGCAAATTGATGTCATTTTGATATGACCTAGTTCTGCCATAATATCTTCCGAAATCTCATTCCAGGGGGAGATAACTCCTGTATGGAATACAGTATGCAATAACCTCAATAGTATACTAATGGACACACTGTGGATTATTTTAATCGAACTCCTGGTCTTCTTTCCACCTGCTTCTGAAAATAGCGTTTCAGGTGTAACTAGGCAGTCAAAATTAAACAATCTGGCGTAATGACACATTTCCGCTTCGTAACGGAGTCTACATTAAGATAATGCATAGACTCCACTATTATGCCTTAAAGGGTGGACTCCAGAGATTCTTTCATTCGGCATGGAATAGACTATGGGTCCGTTTTTCGGCCACCAGTTGTCGTAAAACCTTCAACACAAATCACTTATATGTATATATTTTCTGAAAGAGCACGATGAAACTATTATTTTAAGATATACCACTGCTATGTTATAGAAAATTTAAGCTCGAACATTCTTCTCCATGCTTGCTTCATTGTTCCTAGAAAACCCCTTAAAAATGTCGAAAAATGGTCAAGTTCGGCTCAATTTCCAGAAAAATCTGTAAGAGCGATTTTAATTAAACTTCTTACACACGTTCCCTGGTCCGGTCTCAGCTTAAAAAGGCAAACAAAAGTTGGTGTCAACCTAACCGTTTTTTGTCAGATTTTCTTCCCGTAAATGAGTCCCGATTTTTAGGCACACCCAAGGGGCATAGCTGAGGCAGGACAAACTTTACTCCATGATCCCGATCAGCGTGTAGACGAAGCCAGCCCTCGATTTGTACGTACTCGTTTGCAGCGTTGATAATGCTGAATAGGATGGCATTATAGATATAAGCTATTAAGGAGACAAGAAGAATTATGATGTAGCAGAACAAAGGCAGTCTATCGTATTATGAAATTAGAGAGGGGCCATTACTACGAAACTGTGGAGGCCAACCTTAAGGGGCAGGATGTTTTTTACGAAATTAATTATTCACATTTATCGTAATCTCAGAGTGTTTGCGAGTATGGCGGTATACAACACTTGCCAGTTATATATACTATTGTGGAAAATCCGACCGATAACTTTCCCCCTACCCCATCTTTGTTTTGATCACTTTTGCCAATTCTAGCAGGATTTTCGAGAACAAAACTCAAAATTAACCTATTTTTTTCTTAATAATGTGCATCCATTCGGCAATATGAAGGCCGTGGCTGCTTTTCCGCTTTCCAATGATAGCAGAAACACGGGAAAATGCAAATAAGAGATGGAACCAAGTCAAATTATTGGTAATTTTCCACTGAATTTCCTCCCAGAAACATGGGAAATACTTCAGAAACTTGAAAAATAAATCGTAAAACCATAATAATATACATCTATTCCATCCTTTATGGACTGTAAATGGGTTCTCTTGTAAAGAAAATTTACACTGGCAAATTGATATCCTTTTGATATGACCTAGTTCTGCCATAATATCTACCGAAATCTCATTCCAGGGGGAGATAACTCCTGTATGGAATACAGTATGCAATAACCTCAATAGTATACTAATGGACACACTGTGGATTATTTTAATCGAACTCCTGGTCTTCCTTCCACCTGCTTCCGAAAATAGCGCTTCAGGTGTAACTAGGCAGTCAAAATTAAACAATCTGGCGTAATGATACATCTCCGCTCCGTAACGGAGTCTACATTAAGATAATGCATAGACTCCACTATTATGCCTTAAAGGGCAGGATGTTTTTTACGAAATTAATTATTCACATGTATCGTAATCTCAGAGTGTTTACGTCTTGGCGGTATATACTTTGATTCCATACATACTATTATGTGGAAATCAAACCGATCAGCTTTCCACTACCCCATCTTTGTTTTGATCACTTTACCAATTATTCTAGCAGGATTTTCGAGCAAAACTCCAAAAAGTCAATATTTCTTCTTAATAATGTTATCTATTATGGCAATATGAAGGCCAAACCAGTTTGCTTTTCACTTTTCAAATGCATATGAAGCTTGGGAAAATGCACAAATAGAGATGGAACCAAATTAGTCAGTATTGGTAAATTTTCCACTGGAATTTCTGCTCCCAGAAACATGGGAAGCTAAGCAGAAACTTGAAAAATAAATCGTAAAACCATAATAATATCATCCATCCTTTATGGACTGTGACTGGGTTCTCTTGTAAAGAAAATTTACACTGGCAAATTTATATCATTCTGATAGGACCTCGTTCTGCCATAATATCCACCGAAATCTCATTCCATGGGGGGATAACTCCTGTATGGAATACAGTATGCAATAACCTCAATAGTATACTAATGGACACACTGTGGATTATTTTAATCGAACTCCTGATCTGCTTTCCACCTGCTTCCGAAAATGACGTTTCCGGGTATAACTAGGCAGTCAAAATTAAACAATCTGGCGTAATGATACATCTCCGCTCCGTAACGGAGTCTACATTAAGATAATGTATAGACTCCACTATTATGCCTTAAGGGTGCACTCCGGAGATTCTTTTATTCGGCATAGAATAGACTATGGCTCCGTTTTTCGGCCACCGGTTGTCGCAAAACCTTCAACCCAAATCCCTTATATGTATATATTTTCTGAAAGAGCATGATGAAACTATTATTTTAAGATATAACACTGCTATGTTATAGAAAAATTTAACTCGAACATTCTCCTCCGTGCTTGCTTCATTTTTCCTAGAAAACCCCTTAAAAATGTCGAAAAATGGTCAAATTCGGCTCAATTTCCAGAAAAATCTGTAAGAGCGATTTTAATTAAACTTCTTACACACGTTCCCTGGTCCGGTCTCAACTTAAAAAGGCAAACAAAAGTGGGTGTCAACCTAACCGTTTTTTGTCAGATTTTCTTCCGTAAATGAGTCCCGATTTTTAGGCACACCCAAGGGGCATAACTGAGGCAGGACAAACTTTACTCCATGATCCCGATCAGCGTGTAGACGAAGCCAGCACTCGATTTGTACGTACTCGTTTGCAGCGTTGATAATGCTGAATAGGATGGCATTATAGATATAAGCTATTAAGGAGACAAGAAGAATTATGATGTAGCAGAACAAGGGCAGTCTATCGTATTATGAAATTAAAGAGGGGCCATTACTACGAAACTGCGGAGGGCCACCTGAGGCTCAGGGAACCAAACTGAGGCTCTGGGGACCAGAATGAGGCTCAGGGAACCAAACTGAGGCTCAGTGAACCAGATTGAGGCTCAGGGAACCAAACTGAGGCTCTGGGGACCAGAATGAGGCTCAGGGAACCAAACTGAGGCTCTGTGGACCAGAATGAGTCTCTGGGCATCAGAATGAGGCTCAGGAAACCGAACTGAGGCTGTGGGTTTCAGAACGAGGCTCTGGGGATCAGAAAGAGGCTCTGAGGATGATCAGGAGTCTCAGGGAACCAGAATGAGGCTCAGGGATCCAAACTGAGGCTCTGGGGACCAGAATGAGGCTTAGGGAACCAAACTAAGGCTCAGTGAACCAGATTGAGGCTCAGGGAACCAAACTGAGGCTCTGGGGACCAGAATGAGGCTCAGGGAACCAAACTGAGGCTCTGTGGACCAGAATGAGTCTCTGGGCATCAGAATGAGGCTCAGGAAACCGAACTGAGGCTGTGGGCATCAGAACGAGGCTCTGGGGATCAGAAAGAGGCTCTGGGGATGATCAGGAGTCTCAGGGAACCAGAATGAGGCTCAGGGATCCAAACTGAGGCTCTGGGGACCAGAATGAGGCTTAGGGAACCAAACTAAGGCTCAGTGAAACAGATTGAGGCTCAGGGAACCAAACTGAGGCTCTGGGCACCAGAATGAGGCTCAGCGGGCCAAAATAAGGCTTAGGCAACCAAACTGAGGCTCTGGGGATCAGAACGAGGCTCATGGAACCACAAGGAGTCTTGGGTATCAGAAGGAGGCTCAGGAAACCAAACTGAGGCCCAAGGAATAAGAATGAGGCTCAGGGAATCAGAATTAGGCTCAGGGAACCAAACTGAGGCTCAAACGAGAGATCCTGAAGAATCTTGGCGCCCACCATTGTCCGATAATTGTAAGCTAATGACAAGAGGATCTTTTTGTCCATTGTTACTAAGAACAAACGATTGATTTGTTTATAGAATTTCGAATCTGAGCGAAAAAGATCGAAAAAGGGACACTGGAAAACACTAAGATATCATCTTTCTAAGTTTAAGGAGTTTCAAGATTTCTAGAAACTGTACTTATGTCAGTTGCAATAGTACAAGAGAAAAGAGCAATGTTCCCTTACAGAAATTTAAGGTTGCGGGGAGCTCCCGGGCTCATATGTTAACTTGTGCGAGCTATCTGCTACCTTGCGCGAGCTATCCGCTACCTTTGCGCGAACTAGTGCGAGCTAACCAGCAGATCGCGAGAGCCAGCGCAAGCTACCCGTTAACTCGCGCGAGATACCCGCTACCTCGCATTCACTATCAAAGATTGTTTCTAGTACTCACTGCAAGTTTGCGCTACCTAGCATCATCGCAGAGTTTCAAACCTGCTAGCTCGCGAGAGGTAGCGCAAGTTTGCGGGAGCTATCGCAAGTTTGAGATATTTGATAGTCTCTGTACTCTTGAGATTCCACATCATTACTATTCCGGTCCAGCTAGGCCTTCCTTGAACCAACATCTGGAAAATCTGGGTCAGTCTGAGTTGACCAGTGTGTAGGAATTACAAGCGTCTAGTCCGTCATTCATAATCCAGCCGTCGTCCATTAGAGAATATCCGCGTCCATAATCCAAAGACCTATTCCATTTTCCATATAACAGTATTGGCACCAAATTCAAAAAGACAATCATAGTATACATAAACATAGGCTTGTTTCCTGCAAGAGAGAAGCGGTCAACAGTTTCAATGATGCCGGCAAGACATCATGATGTTCCAAAAATATCAAATCCGTATCGCTGATCAGTATTCTTAATCCATAATATTCGTTGTAAAGTCGTCATCTAAAGAATGATGTATCTCAGTCACGCTTTGATTGTGACTGTTCATCTGAGTACCATGAGGATCTTGAAGTACATGGGTTCATACGGCCCCTAGCCCCGGGTTAAGCGGAATTAGACACAAGTTACGAAACGTAGCGCCATAGATCTTGCACGCTACGTTCGTATTTTGCTATCAGCATTAATAAAATTCCAAGTTCCCTTCCACAGAAGGCCAAATAATCTGTTCTCTGCAGTGCTACAGATATTTACTTATGTTTTCACATTCTTGTGAATGATAAACTTTCTTTAGATATGGGATTAGTGCCCTTTTATCCTTGGTATTTCCTGCCCTGGAAATGGACTACTTTTGAATGGGGAGGGATGGTGTGTGATGCAGTCAGCATTTGAAAAATTGGACGGAGAAGCTGTTATACATCTCAGTTCAATGGATGTATCTATAAGGGAGAACCATTTCATGCTGTTTCATTAGTTTCTGATAAGTACATCCTCTTTTAAATGATCAAGCAATCATAGCTGAGTTTTGCCCGAAGTGAACATAGTGAGAGTAGGAGAGGGTTTAATTATGAATTTTCTAAATTAGACCTTTTAGTAATCCACTAAAACTCACCTCATGTTATTGCTTAAAGATGAATAGGAATTCAATTTGGATTCATTTGATACCAGTAGGCTATTTCTTAAGCAAAATAAATGGATGTTCATTATTCAGTTAACCCATGGTTAACCTCAATTAGCTATAAAACTTTTAATTTTATTGGATAGTTAATCTACCTTTTTGCAAAATTCAGATCTTTTCCCCTAATTTGTTCTGCATGTTTTCAAATAGCTGGTGTATATATAGTACATGTATGCTCACCCTGTCTTTGTTCTGATCTTGACCTACATCATGAATTTGTGAAATTGTAGGCTGAACCAGGGTCACTGATTTTGTGGATCAAGTTTGATAGGTCGCTGGTTTGCGCAACCTACCACTACCTTGCGCTACCTACCGCTAGCTCGTGCAACCTACCAACAGTAATACAACTCGGGATCTTCGTTAACTAGCGCTAGCTACCATGGACAGCCGCAAACTAGCAATGTTTCAAATAGGAGCTTATCGGTAGCTCCCAGCAAGGCACTAGCTTGCGGGGAGCTAGCGCAAGGTTGCGGTGAGCTATCGCGAGCTTGCGGAGAGGTATCGCGAGCTCGCGGGGAGCTAGCACAAGCTCGCACGGAGCAGGAATGGGGAGCTGGTGCGAGCTCGCAGGGAGCTACAATGGGGAGCTGGCGCAAGCTTGCGCTAGGTCGCGGAGAGCTATCACTACCTTGCAGGAGCTAACCTGTCGGCCTTATCGGGAGCTAGCGTGAGCTCCCAATGTTTCAAATGGGATCTTATCGGTAGCTAACATTGTTAGCTGCCGCAAGCTAACTCCGCAATCTCTCCGCAATCTTAATTTTCTGTAAGGGTTAGTCTGAAAGAGGATCATTCGTCTTCGTTTTGTAGTATTTTTTTTTGCACGTGTCATCATTGGGTACTGGAAGCGAAGACAAATATCTTTGACCCTTTGGCATGAGCTATGAAACATACTTAAGATTTTATAATTAGGAACGAATGCTAATTCTGTTCTGTTTACTGGGCTAGTTCGAGATATCTCTTTTAAGATACCATGCTCGAAAATAGTAACATGGTACAATACTTAATACTGAAGGGATCCGCGCAGTAATGTTGAAACCTCGAAAGTGTCTGAATCCTGATTATCTTCCTTGGATCAAAACACGCAGTAGTCTAAATTTGTCAAGTTGTAACGTGTCACAAGAGTGACGTCCCTTCATGTGGCCGACCCGTCGGCAGACGAAACAGTTCACTGGACTAAGACGAGAGATCCTGGAGGATCTTGGCGCCCACCATTGTCCGATAATAGTAAACTAATGACAAGAGGATCTTTTTGTCCTTTGTTACGATTGATTTGTAATTTTGTTTGCAGAATTTCGAATTTGAGCGAAAAAGGCTGAAAAAGGGACACAGGAAAACACAAAGATATTATCTTTCTAAATTTCTAGAAACTGTGCTTGATGTCCGTTGTTAGAGTACAAGTGAAATTTATTTGTTTGCACGTGTCATCATTGGGTACTGGAATCGAAGACAAATCTCTTTGATACTTTGGCATAAACTATGATTTTATGAGTAGGAACGAATGCTAATTCTCTTCTGTTTACTGGGCTAGTTTGAGATATCTGTTTTAAGATACTATGCTCGAAATTAGTAAGATGGTACAAAACTTGATACTGAAGGGATCCACCCGTCCAGTAATGTTGAAACTTTGAAAGGGTCTGAATCCTGATTTATCTCCCTTGGATCGAAACGCAGTAGTCTGCAGTTGTCAAGTTGTGACATTTTGTCTCAAGAGTGACGTCCCTTTGTGTAGCCA